>JANFOE010000939.1:0-87752 GCA_025667525.1 Glebionis coronaria
TGGAAATAGGATTTCTACTATGTTTTGATTGTATTGATCATGTTGTGGTCGTCTTTAGCATGTTTTGGTTGGGTTTGGCTATGTTTTAACCAGACTTGAATGTAGCAAATTAGTTGGTGATGTAGTTGTGGTTTTACTAGACAAGGAAATCGTGATGGCATACCATCAATTGATATTAAAAATACGAGTGAGCTCCAACAACATTTAACATTGTTTGATCAACAAAACAATGATATTGGTTTTCCTTCGGAAACCTACAAAGGTGGATAATATACAAAATAATGAAAAAAGCATAGTAAAATGGCTTTTTGGGCCTTCAGAAATCCTTAACCAGCTTAAAGGTGGTTACAACGATGTTCCTCTTGTTTTTTCGGTCGTTTTGACAGGTCACGGGCTGAAAACGAACTTACGGTGCTGAAGTTATGACCATTTTAAGAAAGCCTTCTTCGTCACACGATCTTGGGCTTCGAGAACCAAGTCAGTCTGTTCTTCAATACTTTTGCCTCCATCAATATATAATTTCATAGGCATATACTAACTGTACAACTTTCAAACATGGTCATACACATCTAAATCCGTCTGAAACAGGCTAAACCGTTCGAAACATATCAAAACGGACGAGATCGGACGAGATCGGACGAAATCGGACGAGATCGGACGGAGTCGAACGTTAACCGGGGAAAGCCGGAGAAAGTATGAATAAACAAGGGCAAACCATGTCAAATCCGTGGAAATAGGATTTCTACTATGTTTTGATTGTATTGATCATGTTGTGGTCGTCTTTAGCACGTTTTGGTTGGGTTTGGCTATGTTTTAACCAGACTTGAATGTAGCAAATTAGTTGGTGATGTAGTTGTGGTTTTACTAGACAAGGAAACCGTGATGGCATACCATCAATTGATATTAAAAATACGAGTGAGCTCCAACAACATTTAACATTGTTTGATCAACAAAACAATGATATTGATTTTCCTTCGGAAACCTACAAAGGTGGATAATATACAAAATAATGAAAAAAGCATAGTAAAATGGCTTTTTGGGCCTTCAGAAATCCTTAACCAGCTTAAAGTTGGTTACAACGATGTTCCTCTTGTTTTTCGGTCGTTTTGATAGGTCACGGGCTGAAAACGAACTTACGGTGCTGAAGTTATAACCATTTTAAGAAAGCCTTCTTCGTCACACGATCTTGGGCTTCGAGAACCAAGTCAGTCTGTTTTTCAATACTTTTGCCTCCATCAATATATAATTTCATAGGCATATACTAACTGTACAACTTTCAAACATGGTCATACACATCCAAATCCGTCTGAAACGGGCTAAACCGTTCGAAACATATCAAAACGGAAGAGATCGGACGAGATCGGACGAAATCGGACGAGATCGGACGGAATCGGACGTTAACCGGGGAAAGCCGGAGAAAGTATGAATAAACCGCGCAAACCATGCCAAATCCGTGGAAATAGGATTTCTGCTATGTTTTGATTGTATTGATCATGTTGTGGTCGTCTTTAGCATGTTTTGGTTGGGTTTGGCTATGTTTTACCCAGACTTGAATGTAGCAAATTAGTTGGTGATGTAGTTGTGGTTTTACTAGACAAGGAAACCGTGATGGCATACCATCAATTGATATTAAAAATACGAGTGAGCTCCAACAACATTTAACATGTTTGATCAACAAAACAATGATATTGATTTTCCTTCGGAAACCTACAAAGGTGGATAATATACAAAATAATGAAAAAAGCATAGTAAAATGGCTTTTTGGGCCTTCAAAAATCCTTAACTAGCTTAAAGTTGGTTACAACGATGTTCCTCTTGTTTTTTCGGTCGTTTTGACAGGTCACGGGCTGAAAACGAACTTACGGTGCTGAAGTTATGACCATTTTAAGAAAGCCTTCTTCGTCACACGATCTTGGGCTTCGAGAACCAAGTCAGTCTGTTCTTCAATACTTTTGCCTCCATCAATATATAATTTCATAGGCATATACTAACTGTACAACTTTCAAACATGGTCATACACATCCAAATCCGTCTGAAACGGGCTAAACCGTTCGAAACATATCAAAACGAACGAGATCGGACGAGATCGGACGAAATCGGACGAGATCGGACGAAATCGGACGTTAACCGGGGAAAGCCGGAGAAACTATGAATAAACCGCGCAAACCATGCCAAATCCGTGGAAATAGGATTTCTGCTATGTTTTGATTGTATTGATCATGTTGTGGTCGTCTTTAGCATGTTTTGGTTGGGTTTGGCTATGTTTTAACCAGACTTGAATGTAGCAAATTAGTTGGTGATGTAGTTGTGGTTTTACTAGACAAGGAAACCGTGATGGCATACCATCAATTGATATTAAAAATACGAGTGAGCTCCAACAACATTTAACATTGTTTGATCAACAAAACAATGATATTGATTTTCCTTCGGAAACCTACAAAGGTGGATAATATACAAAATAATGAAAAAAGCATAGTAAAATGGCTTTTTGGGCCTTCAAAAATCCTTAACTAGCTTAAAGTTGGTTACAACGATGTTCCTCTTGTTTTTTCGGTCGTTTTGACAGGTCACGGGCTGAAAACAAACTTACGGTGCTGAAGTTATGACCATTTTAAGAAAGCCTTCTTCGTCACACGATCTTGGGCTTCGAGAACCAAGTCAGTCTGTTCTTCAATACTTTTGCCTCCATCAATATATAATTTCATAGGCATATACTAACTGTACAACTTTCAAACATGGTCATACACATCCAAATCCGTCTGAAACGGGCTAAACCGTTCGAAACATATCAAAACGAACGAGATCGGACGAGATCGGACGAAATCGGACGAGATCGGACGAAATCGGACGTTAACCGGGGAAAGCCGGAGAAAGTATGAATAAACCGCGCAAACCATGCCAAATCCGTGGAAATAGGATTTCCACTATGTTTTGATTGTATTGATCATGTTGTGGTCGTCTTTAGCATGTTTTGGTTGGGTTTGGCTATGTTTTAACCAGACTTGAATGTAGCAAATTAGTTGGTGATGTAGTTGTGGTTTTACTAGACAAGGAAATCGTGATGGCATACCATCAATTGATATTAAAAATACGAGTGAGCTCCAACAACATTTAACATTGTTTGATCAACAAAACAATGATATTGATTTTCCTTCGGAAACCTACAAAGGTGGATAATATACAAAATAATAAAAAAAGCATAGTAAAATGGCTTTTTGGGACTTCAGAAATCCTTAACCAGCTTAAAGGTGGTAACAACGATGTTCCTCTTGTTTTTTCGGTCGTTTTGACAGGTCACGGGCTGAAAACGAACTTACGGTGCTGAAGTTATGACCATTTTAAGAAAGCCTTCTTCGTCACACGATTTTGGGCTTCGAGAACCAAGTCAGTCTGTTCTTCAATACTTTTGCCTCCATCAATATATAATTTCATAGGCATATACTAACTGTACAACTTTCAAACATGGTCATACACATCCAAATCCGTCTGAAACAGGCTAAACCGTTCGAAACATATCAAAACGGACGAGATCGGACGGAGTCGAACGTTAACCGGGGAAGCCGGAGAAAGTATGAATAAACCAGGGCAAACCATGCCAAATCTGTGGAAATAGGATTTCTACTATGTTTTGATTGTATTGATCATGTTGTGGTCGTCTTTAGCATGTTTTGGTTGGGTTTAGCTATGTTTTAACCAGACTTGAATGTAGCAAATTAGTTGGTGATGTAGTTGTGGTTTTACTAGACAAGGAAACCGTGATGGCATACCATCAATTGATATTAAAAATACGAGTGAGCTCCAACAACATTTAACATTGTTTGATCAACAAAACAATGATATTGATTTTCCTTCGGAAACCTACAAAGGTGGATAATATACAAAATAATGAAAAAAGCATAGTAAAATGGCTTTTTGGGCCTTCAAAAATCCTTAACTAGCTTAAAGTTGGTTACAACGATGTTCCTCTTGTTTTTTCGGTCGTTTTGACAGGTCACGGGCTGAAAACGAACTTACGGTGCTGAAGTTATGACCATTTTAAGAAAGCCTTCTTCGTCACACGATCTTGGGCTTCGAGAACCAAGTCAGTCTGTTCTTCAATACTTTTGCCTCCATCAATATATAATTTCATAGGCATATACTAACTGTACAACTTTCAAACATGGTCATACACATCCAAATCCGTCTGAAACGGGCTAAACCGTTCGAAACATATCAAAACGAACGAGATCGGACGAGATCGGACGAAATCGGACGAGATCGGACGAAATCGGACGTTAACCGGGGAAAGCCGGAGAAAGTATGAATAAACCGCGCAAACCATGCCAAATCCGTGGAAATAGGATTTCTGCTATGTTTTGATTGTATTGATCATGTTGTGGTCGTCTTTAGCATGTTTTAGTTGGGTTTGGCTATGTTTTAACCAGACTTGAATGTAGCAAATTAGTTGGTGATGTAGTTGTGGTTTTACTAGACAAGGAAACCGTGATGGCATACCATCAATTGATATTAAAAATACGAGTGAGCTCCAACAACATTTAACATTGTTTGATCAACAAAACAATGATATTGATTTTCCTTCGGAAACCTACAAAGGTGGATAATATACAAAATAATGAAAAAAGCATAGTAAAATGGCTTTTTGGGCCTTCAAAAATCCTTAACTAGCTTAAAGTTGGTTACAACGATGTTCCTCTTGTTTTTTCGGTCGTTTTGACAGGTCACGGGCTGAAAACAAACTTACGGTGCTGAAGTTATGACCATTTTAAGAAAGCCTTCTTCGTCACACGATCTTGGGCTTCGAGAACCAAGTCAGTCTGTTCTTCAATACTTTTGCCTCCATCAATATATAATTTCAACTGTACAACTTTCAAACATGGTCATACACATCCAAATCCGTCTGAAACGGGCTAAACCGTTCGAAACATATCAAAACGAACGAGATCGGACGAGATCAGACGAAATCGGACGAGATCGGACGAAATCGGACGTTAACCGGGGAAAGCCGGAGAAAGTATGAATAAACCGCGCAAACCATGCCAAATCCGTGGAAATAGGATTTCTACTATGTTTTGATTGTATTGATCATGTTGTGGTCGTCTTTAGCATGTTTTGGTTGGGTTTGGCTATGTTTTAACCAGACTTGAATGTAGCAAATTAGTTGGTGATGTAGTTGTGGTTTTACTAGACAAGGAAATCGTGATGGCATACCATCAATTGATATTAAAAATACGAGTGATCTCCAACAACATTTAGCATTGTTTGATCAACAAAACAATGATATTGATTTTCCTTCGGAAACCTACAAAGGTGGATAATATACAAAATAATGAAAAAAGCATAGTAAAATGGCTTTTTGGGACTTCAGAAATCCTTAACCAGCTTAAAGGTGGTTACAACGATGTTCCTCTTGTTTTTTCGGTCGTTTTGACAGGTCACGGGCTGAAAACGAACTTACGGTGCTGAAGTTATGACCATTTTAAGAAAGCCTTCTTCGTCACACGATTTTGGGCTTCGAGAACCAAGTCAGTCTGTTCTTCAATACTTTTGCCTCCATCAATATATAATTTCATAGGCATATACTAACTGTACAACTTTCAAACATGGTCATACACATCCAAATCCGTCTGAAACAGGCTAAACCGTTCGAAACATATCAAAACGGACGAGATCGGACGGAGTCGAACGTTAACCGGGGAAGCCGGAGAAAGTATGAATAAACCAGGGCAAACCATGCCAAATCTGTGGAAATAGGATTTCTACTATGTTTTGATTGTATTGATCATGTTGTGGTCGTCTTTAGCATATTTTGGTTGGGTTTGGCTATGTTTTAACCAGACTTGAATGTAGCAAATTAGTTGGTGATGTAGTTGTGGTTTTACTAGACAAGGAAACCGTGATGGCATACCATCAATTGATATTAAAAATACGAGTGAGCTCCAACAACATTTAACATTGTTTGATCAACAAAACAATGATATTGATTTTCCTTCGGAAACCTACAAAGGTGGATAATATACAAAATAATGAAAAAAGCATAGTAAAATGGCTTTTTGGGCCTTCAGAAATCCTTAACCAGCTTAAAGTTGGTTACAACGATGTTCCTCTTGTTTTTTCGGTCGTTTTGACAGGTCACGGGCTGAAAACGAACTTACGGTGCTGAAGTTATGACCATTTTAAGAAAGCCTTCTTCGTCACACGATCTTGGGCTTCGAGAACCAAGTCAGTCTGTTCTTCAATACTTTTGCCTCCATCAATATATAATTTCATAGGCATATACTAACTGTACAACTTTCAAACATGGTCATACACATCCAAATCCGTCTGAAACGGGCTAAACCGTTCGAAACATATCAAAACGGACGAGATCGGACGAGATCGGACGAAATCGGACGAGATCGGACGGAATCGGACGTTAACTGGGGAAAGCCGGAGAAAGTATGAATAAACCGCGCAAACCATGCCAAATCCGTGGAAATAGGATTTCTGCTATGTTTTGATTGTATTGATCATGTTGTGGTCGTCTTTAGCATGTTTTGGTTGGGTTTGGCTATGTTTTAACCAGACTTGAATGTAGCAAATTAGTTGGTGATGTAGTTGTGGTTTTACTAGACAAGGAAACCGTGATGGCATACCATCAATTGATATTAAAAATACGAGTGAGCTCCAACAACATTTAACATTGTTTGATCAACAAAACAATGATATTGATTTTCCTTCGGAAACCTACAAAGGTGGATAATATACAAAATAATGAAAAAAGCATAGTAAAATGGCTTTTTGGGCCTTCATAAATCCTTAACCAGCTTAAAGTTGGTTACAACGATGTTCCTCTTGTTTTTTCGGTCGTTTTGACAGGTCACGGGCTGAAAACGAACTTACGGTGCTGAAGTTATGACCATTTTAAGAAAGCCTTCTTCGTCACACGATCTTGGGCTTCGAGAACCAAGTCAGTCTGTTCTTCAATACTTTTGCCTCCATCAATATATAATTTCATAGGCATATACTAACTGTACAACTTTCAAACATGGTCATACACATCCAAATCCGTCTGAAACGGGCTAAACCGTTCGAAACATATCAAAACGGACGAGATCGGACGAGATCGGACGAGATCGGACGGAATCGGACGTTAACCGGGGAAAGCCGGAGAAAGTATGAATAAACCAGGGCAAACCATGCCAAATCCGTGGAAATAGGATTTCTACTATGTTTTGATTGTATTGATCATGTTGTGGTCGTCTTTAGCATGTTTTGGTTGGGTTTGGCTATGTTTTAACCAGACTTGAATGTAGCAAATTAGTTGGTGATGTAGTTGTGGTTTTACTAGACAAGGAAACCGTGATGGCATACCATCAATTGATATTAAAAATACGAGTGAGCTCCAACAACATTTAACATTGTTTGATCAACAAAACAATGATATTGATTTTCCTTCGGAAACCTACAAAGGTGGATAATATACAAAATAATAAAAAAAGCATAGTAAAATGGCTTTTTGGGACTTCAGAAATCCTTAACCAGCTTAAAGGTGGTAACAACGATGTTCCTCTTGTTTTTTCGGTCGTTTTGACAGGTCACGGGCTGAAAACGAACTTACGGTGCTGAAGTTATGACCATTTTAAGAAAGCCTTCTTCGTCACACGATTTTGGGCTTCGAGAACCAAGTCAGTCTGTTCTTCAATACTTTTGCCTCCATCAATATATAATTTCATAGGCATATACTAACTGTACAACTTTCAAACATGGTCATACACATCCAAATCCGTCTGAAACAGGCTAAACCGTTCGAAACATATCAAAACGGACGAGATCGGACGGAGTCGAACGTTAACCGGGGAAGCCGGAGAAAGTATGAATAAACCAGGGCAAACCATGCCAAATCTGTGGAAATAGGATTTCTACTATGTTTTGATTGTATTGATCATGTTGTGGTCGTCTTTAGCATGTTTTGGTTGGGTTTAGCTATGTTTTAACCAGACTTGAATGTAGCAAATTAGTTGGTGATGTAGTTGTGGTTTTACTAGACAAGGAAACCGTGATGGCATACCATCAATTGATATTAAAAATACGAGTGAGCTCCAACAACATTTAACATTGTTTGATCAACAAAACAATGATATTGATTTTCCTTCGGAAACCTACAAAGGTGGATAATATACAAAATAATGAAAAAAGCATAGTAAAATGGCTTTTTGGGCCTTCAAAAATCCTTAACTAGCTTAAAGTTGGTTACAACGATGTTCCTCTTGTTTTTTCGGTCGTTTTGACAGGTCACGGGCTGAAAACGAACTTACGGTGCTGAAGTTATGACCATTTTAAGAAAGCCTTCTTCGTCACACGATCTTGGGCTTCGAGAACCAAGTCAGTCTGTTCTTCAATACTTTTGCCTCCATCAATATATAATTTCATAGGCATATACTAACTGTACAACTTTCAAACATGGTCATACACATCCAAATCCGTCTGAAACGGGCTAAACCGTTCGAAACATATCAAAACGAACGAGATCGGACGAGATCGGACGAAATCGGACGAGATCGGACGAAATCGGACGTTAACCGGGGAAAGCCGGAGAAAGTATGAATAAACCGCGCAAACCATGCCAAATCCGTGGAAATAGGATTTCTGCTATGTTTTGATTGTATTGATCATGTTGTGGTCGTCTTTAGCATGTTTTAGTTGGGTTTGGCTATGTTTTAACCAGACTTGAATGTAGCAAATTAGTTGGTGATGTAGTTGTGGTTTTACTAGACAAGGAAACCGTGATGGCATACCATCAATTGATATTAAAAATACGAGTGAGCTCCAACAACATTTAACATTGTTTGATCAACAAAACAATGATATTGATTTTCCTTCGGAAACCTACAAAGGTGGATAATATACAAAATAATGAAAAAAGCATAGTAAAATGGCTTTTTGGGCCTTCAAAAATCCTTAACTAGCTTAAAGTTGGTTACAACGATGTTCCTCTTGTTTTTTCGGTCGTTTTGACAGGTCACGGGCTGAAAACAAACTTACGGTGCTGAAGTTATGACCATTTTAAGAAAGCCTTCTTCGTCACACGATCTTGGGCTTCGAGAACCAAGTCAGTCTGTTCTTCAATACTTTTGCCTCCATCAATATATAATTTCATAGGCATATACTAACTGTACAACTTTCAAACATGGTCATACACATCCAAATCCGTCTGAAACGGGCTAAACCGTTCGAAACATATCAAAACGAACGAGATCGGACGAGATCAGACGAAATCGGACGAGATCGGACGAAATCGGACGTTAACCGGGGAAAGCCGGAGAAAGTATGAATAAACCGCGCAAACCATGCCAAATCCGTGGAAATAGGATTTCTACTATGTTTTGATTGTATTGATCATGTTGTGGTCGTCTTTAGCATGTTTTGGTTGGGTTTGGCTATGTTTTAACCAGACTTGAATGTAGCAAATTAGTTGGTGATGTAGTTGTGGTTTTACTAGACAAGGAAATCGTGATGGCATACCATCAATTGATATTAAAAATACGAGTGATCTCCAACAACATTTAGCATTGTTTGATCAACAAAACAATGATATTGATTTTCCTTCGGAAACCTACAAAGGTGGATAATATACAAAATAATGAAAAAAGCATAGTAAAATGGCTTTTTGGGACTTCAGAAATCCTTAACCAGCTTAAAGGTGGTTACAACGATGTTCCTCTTGTTTTTTCGGTCGTTTTGACAGGTCACGGGCTGAAAACGAACTTACGGTGCTGAAGTTATGACCATTTTAAGAAAGCCTTCTTCGTCACACGATTTTGGGCTTCGAGAACCAAGTCAGTCTGTTCTTCAATACTTTTGCCTCCATCAATATATAATTTCATAGGCATATACTAACTGTACAACTTTCAAACATGGTCATACACATCCAAATCCGTCTGAAACAGGCTAAACCGTTCGAAACATATCAAAACGGACGAGATCGGACGGAGTCGAACGTTAACCGGGGAAGCCGGAGAAAGTATGAATAAACCAGGGCAAACCATGCCAAATCTGTGGAAATAGGATTTCTACTATGTTTTGATTGTATTGATCATGTTGTGGTCGTCTTTAGCATATTTTGGTTGGGTTTGGCTATGTTTTAACCAGACTTGAATGTAGCAAATTAGTTGGTGATGTAGTTGTGGTTTTACTAGACAAGGAAACCGTGATGGCATACCATCAATTGATATTAAAAATACGAGTGAGCTCCAACAACATTTAACATTGTTTGATCAACAAAACAATGATATTGATTTTCCTTCGGAAACCTACAAAGGTGGATAATATACAAAATAATGAAAAAAGCATAGTAAAATGGCTTTTTGGGCCTTCAGAAATCCTTAACCAGCTTAAAGTTGGTTACAACGATGTTCCTCTTGTTTTTTCGGTCGTTTTGACAGGTCACGGGCTGAAAACGAACTTACGGTGCTGAAGTTATGACCATTTTAAGAAAGCCTTCTTCGTCACACGATCTTGGGCTTCGAGAACCAAGTCAGTCTGTTCTTCAATACTTTTGCCTCCATCAATATATAATTTCATAGGCATATACTAACTGTACAACTTTCAAACATGGTCATACACATCCAAATCCGTCTGAAACGGGCTAAACCGTTCGAAACATATCAAAACGGACGAGATCGGACGAGATCGGACGAAATCGGACGAGATCGGACGGAATCGGACGTTAACCGGGGAAAGCCGGAGAAAGTATGAATAAACCGCGCAAACCATGCCAAATCCGTGGAAATAGGATTTCTGCTATGTTTTGATTGTATTGATCATGTTGTGGTCGTCTTTAGCATGTTTTGGTTGGGTTTGGCTATGTTTTAACCAGACTTGAATGTAGCAAATTAGTTGGTGATGTAGTTGTGGTTTTACTAGACAAGGAAACCGTGATGGCATACCATCAATTGATATTAAAAATACGAGTGAGCTCCAACAACATTTAACATTGTTTGATCAACAAAACAATGATATTGATTTTCCTTCGGAAACCTACAAAGGTGGATAATATACAAAATAATGAAAAAAGCATAGTAAAATGGCTTTTTGGGCCTTCATAAATCCTTAACCAGCTTAAAGTTGGTTACAACGATGTTCCTCTTGTTTTTTCGGTCGTTTTGACAGGTCACGGGCTGAAAACGAACTTACGGTGCTGAAGTTATGACCATTTTAAGAAAGCCTTCTTCGTCACACGATCTTGGGCTTCGAGAACCAAGTCAGTCTGTTCTTCAATACTTTTGCCTCCATCAATATATAATTTCATAGGCATATACTAACTGTACAACTTTCAAACATGGTCATACACATCCAAATCCGTCTGAAACGGGCTAAACCGTTCGAAACATATCAAAACGGACGAGATCGGACGAGATCGGACGAGATCGGACGGAATCGGACGTTAACCGGGGAAAGCCGGAGAAAGTATGAATAAACCAGGGCAAACCATGCCAAATCCGTGGAAATAGGATTTCTACTATGTTTTGATTGTATTGATCATGTTGTGGTCGTCTTTAGCATGTTTTGGTTTGGTTTGGCTATGTTTTAACCAGACTTGAATGTAGCAAATTAGTTGGTGATGTAGTTGTGGTTTTACTAGACAAGGAAACCGTGATGGCATACCATCAATTGAGATTAAAAATACGAGTGAGCTCCAACAACATTTAACATTGTTTGATCAACAAAACAATGATATTGATTTTCCTTCGGAAACCTACAAAGGTGGATAATATACAAAATAATGAAAAAAGCATAGTAAAATGGCTTTTTGGGCCTTCATAAATCCTTAACCAGCTTAAAGTTGGTTACAACGATGTTCCTCTTGTTTTTTCGGTCGTTTTGACAGGTCACGGGCTGAAAACGAACTTACGGTGCTGAAGTTATGACCATTTTAAGAAAGCCTTCTTCGTCACACGATCTTGGGCTTCGAGAACCAAGTCAGTCTGTTCTTCAATACTTTTGCCTCCATCAATATATAATTTCATAGGCATATACTAACTGTACAACTTTCAAACATGGTCATACACATCCAAATCCGTCTGAAACGGGCTAAACCGTTCGAAACATATCAAAACGGACGAGATCGGACGAGATCGGACGAAATCGGACGAGATCGGACGGAATCGGACGTTAACCGGGGAAAGCCAGAGAAAGTATGAATAAACCAGGGCAAACCATGCCAAATCCGTGGAAATAGGATTTCTACTATGTTTTGATTGTATTGATCATGTTGTGGTCGTCTTTAGCATGTTTTGGTTGGGTTTGGCTATGTTTTAACCAGACTTGAATGTAGCAAATTAGTTGGTGATGTAGTTGTGGTTTTACTAGACAAGGAAACCGTGATGGCATACCATCAATTGATATTAAAAATACGAGTGAGCTCCAACAACATTTAACATTGTTTGATCAACAAAACAATGATATTGATTTTCCTTCGGAAACCTACAAAGGTGGATAATATACAAAATAATGAAAAAAGCATAGTAAAATGGCTTTTTGGGCCTTCATAAATCCTTAACCAGCTTAAAGTTGGTTACAACGATGTTCCTCTTGTTTTTTCGGTCGTTTTGACAGGTCACGGGCTGAAAACGAACTTACGGTGCTGAAGTTATGACCATTTTAAGAAAGCCTTCTTCGTCACACGATCTTGGGCTTCGAGAACCAAGTCAGTTTGTTCTTCAATACTTTTGCCTCCATCAATATATAATTTCATAGGCATATACTAACTGTACAACTTTCAAACATGGTCATACACATCCAAATCCGTCTGAAACGGGCTAAACCGTTCGAAACATATCAAAACGGACGAGATCGGACGAAATCGGACGAGATCGGACGGAATCGGACGTTAACCGGGGAAAGCCGGAGAAAGTATGAATAAACCAGGGCAAACCATGCCAAATCCGTGGAAATAGGATTTCTACTATGTTTTGATTGTATTGATCATGTTGTGGTCGTCTTTAGCATGTTTTGGTTGGGTTTGGCTATGTTTTAACCAGACTTGAATGTAGCAAATTAGTTGGTGATGTAGTTGTGGTTTTACTAGACAAGGAAACCGTGATGGCATACCATCAATTGATATTAAAAATACGAGTGAGCTCCAACAACATTTAACATTGTTTGATCAACAAAACAATGATATTGATTTTCCTTCGGAAACCTACAAAGGTGGATAATATACAAAATAATGAAAAAAGCATAGTAAAATGGCTTTTTGGGCCTTCAAGAATCCTTAACCAGCTTAAAGTTGGTTACAACGATGTTCCTCTTGTTTTTTCGGTCGTTTTGACAGGTCACGGGCTGAAAACGAACTTACGGTGCTGAAGTTATGACCATTTTAAGAAAGCCTTCTTCGTCACACGATCTTGGGCTTCGAGAACCAAGTCAGTCTGTTCTTCAATACTTTTGCCTCCATCAATATATAATTTCATAGGCATATACTAACTGTACAACTTTCAAACATGGTCATACACATCCAAATCCGTCTGAAACGGGTTAAACCGTTCGAAACATATCAAAACGGACGAGATCGGACGAGATCGGACGAAATCGGACGAGATCGGACGGAATCGGACGTTAACCGGTGAAAGCCGGAGAAAGTATGAATAAACCAGGGCAAACCATGCCAAATCCGTGGAAATAGGATTTCTACTATGTTTTGATTGTATTGATCATGTTGTGGTCGTCTTTAGCATGTTTTGGTTGGGTTTGGCTATGTTTTAACCAGACTTGAATGTAGCAAATTAGTTGGTGATGTAGTTGTGGTTTTACTAGACAAGGAAACCGTGATGGCATACCATCAATTGATATTAAAAATACGAGTGAGCTCCAACAACATTTAACATTGTTTGATCAACAAAACAATGATATTGATTTTCCTTCGGAAACCTACAAAGGTGGATAATATACAAAATA
The DNA here is from genome assembly GCA_025667525.1 of Glebionis coronaria. Classification (NCBI taxonomy): domain Eukaryota; kingdom Viridiplantae; phylum Streptophyta; class Magnoliopsida; order Asterales; family Asteraceae; genus Glebionis; species Glebionis coronaria. The sequence goes on from JANFOE010000939.1 coordinate 13,936, forward strand.
ATGAAAAAAGCATAGTAAAATGGCTTTTTGGGCCTTCATAAATCCTTAACCAGCTTAAAGTTGGTTACAACGATGTTCCTCTTGTTTTTTCGGTCGTTTTGACAGGTCACGGGCTGAAAACGAACTTACGGTGCTGAAGTTATGACCATTTTAAGAAAGCCTTCTTCGTCACACGATCTTGGGCTTCGAGAACCAAGTCAGTCTGTTCTTCAATACTTTTGCCTCCATCAATATATAATTTCATAGGCATATACTAACTGTACAACTTTCAAACATGGTCATACACATCCAAATCCGTCTGAAACGGGCTAAACCGTTCGAAACATATCAAAACGGACGAGAACGGACGAGATCGGACGAGATCGGACGAGATCGGACGGAATCGGACGTTAACCGGGGAAAGCCGGAGAAAGTATGAATAAACCAGGGCAAACCATGCCAAATCCGTGGAAATAGGATTTCTACTATGTTTTGATTGTATTGATCATGTTGTGGTCGTCTTTAGCATGTTTTGGTTTGGTTTGGCTAAGTTTTAACCAGACTTGAATGTAGCAAATTAGTTGGTGATGTAGTTGTGGTTTTACTAGACAAGGAAACCGTGATGGCATACCATCAATTGAGATTAAAAATACGAGTGAGCTCCAACAACATTTAACATTGTTTGATCAACAAAACAATGATATTGATTTTCCTTCGGAAACCTACAAAGGTGGATAATATACAAAATAATGAAAAAAGCATAGTAAAATGGCTTTTTGGGCCTTCATAAATCCTTAACCAGCTTAAAGTTGGTTACAACGATGTTCCTCTTGTTTTTTCGGTCGTTTTGACAGGTCACGGGCTGAAAACAAACTTACGGTGCTGAAGTTATGACCATTTTAAGAAAGCCTTCTTCGTCACACGATCTTGGGCTTCGAGAACCAAGTCAGTCTGTTCTTCAATACTTTTGCCTCCATCAATATATAATTTCATAGGCATATACTAACTGTACAACTTTCAAACATGGTCATACACATCCAAATCCGTCTGAAACGGGCTAAACCGTTCGAAACATATCAAAACGGACGAGATCGGACGAGATCGGACGAAATCGGACGAGATCGGACGGAATCGGACGTTAACCGGGGAAAGCCGGAGAAAGTATGAATAAACCAGGGCAAACCATGCCAAATCCGTGGAAATAGGATTTCTACTATGTTTTGATTGAATTGATCATGTTGTGGTCGTCTTTAGCATGTTTTGGTTGGGTTTGGCTATGTTTTAACCAGACTTGAATGTAGCAAATTAGTTGGTGATGTAGTTGTGGTTTTACTAGACAAGGAAACCGTGATGGCATACCATCAATTGATATTAAAAATACGAGTGAGCTCCAACAACATTTAACATTGTTTGATCAACAAAACAATGATATTGATTTTCCTTCGGAAACCTACAAAGGTGGATAATATACAAAATTATGAAAAAAGCATAGTAAAATGGCTTTTTGGGCCTTCAAGAATACTTAACCAGCTTAAAGTTGGTTACAACGATGTTCCTCTTGTTTTTTCGGTCGTTTTGACAGGTCACGGGCTGAAAACGAACTTACGGTGCTGAAGTTATGACCATTTTAAGAAAGCCTTCTTCGTCACACGATCTTGGGCTTCGAGAACCAAGTCAGTCTGTTCTTCAATACTTTTTCCTCCATCAATATATAATTTCATAGGCATATACTAACTGTACAACTTTCAAACATGGTCATACACATCCAAATCCGTCTGAAACGGGCTAAACCGTTCGAAACATATCAAAACGGACGAGATCGGACGAGATCGGACGAAATCGGACGAGATCGGACGGAATCGGACGTTAACCGGGGAAAGCCGGAGAAAGTATGAATAAACCAGGGCAAACCATGCCAAATCCGTGGAAATAGGATTTCTACTATGTTTTGATTGTATTGATCATGTTGTGGTCGTCTTTAGCATGTTTTGGTTGGGTTTGGCTATGTTTTAACCAGACTTGAATGTAGCAAATTAGTTGGTGATGTAGTTGTGGTTTTACTAGACAAGGAAACCGTGATGACATACCATCAATTGATATTAAAAATACGAGTGAGCTCCAACAACATTTAACATTGTTTGATCAACAAAACAATGATATTGATTTTCCTTCGGAAACCTACAAAGGTGGATAATATACAAAATAATGAAAAAAGCATAGTAAAATGGCTTTTTGGGCCTTCATAAATCCTTAACCAGCTTAAAGTTGGTTACAACGATGTTCCTCTTGTTTTTTCGGTCGTTTTGACAGGTCACGGGCTGAAAACGAACTTACGGTGCTGAAGTTATGACCATTTTAAGAAAGCCTTCTTCGTCACACGATCTTGGGCTTCGAGAACCAAGTCAGTCTGTTCTTCAATACTTTTGCCTCCATCAATATATAATTTCATAGGCATATACTAACTGTACAACTTTCAAACATGGTCATACACATCCAAATCCGTCTGAAACGGGCTAAACCGTTCGAAACATATCAAAACGGACGAGATCGGACGAGATCGGACGAAATCGGACGAGATCGGACGGAATCGGACGTTAACCGGGGAAAGCCGGAGAAAGTATGAATAAACCAGGGCAAACCATGCCAAATCCGTGGAAATAGGATTTCTACTATGTTTTGATTGTATTGATCATGTTGTGGTCGTCTTTAGCATGTTTTGGTTGGGTTTGGCTATGTTTTAACCAGACTTGAATGTAGCAAATTAGTTGGTGATGTAGTTGTGGTTTTACTAGACAAGGAAACCGTGATGGCATACCATCAATTGATATTAAAAATACGAGTGAGCTCCAACAACATTTAACATTGTTTGATCAACAAAACAATGATATTGATTTTCCTTCGGAAACCTACAAAGGTGGATAATATACAAAATAATGAAAAAAGCATAGTAAAATGGCTTTTTGGGCCTTCATAAATCCTTAACCAGCTTAAAGTTGGTTACAACGATGTTCCTCTTGTTTTTTCGGTCGTTTTGACAGGTCACGGGCTGAAAACGAACTTACGGTGGTGAAGTTATGACCATTTTAAGAAAGCCTTCTTCGTCACACGATCTTGGGCTTCGAGAACCAAGTCAGTCTGTTCTTCAATACTTTTGCCTCCATCAATATATAATTTCATAGGCATATACTAACTGTACAACTTTCAAACATGGTCATACACATCCAAATCCGTCTGAAACGGGCTAAACCGTTCGAAACATATCAAAACGGACGAGATCGGACGAGATCGGACGAAATCGGACGAGATCGGACGGAATCGGACGTTAACCGGGGAAAGCCGGAGAAAGTATGAATAAACCAGGGCAAACCATGCCAAATCCGTGGAAATAGGATTTCTACTATGTTTTGATTGTATTGATCATGTTGTGGTCGTCTTTAGCATGTTTTGGTTGGGTTTGGCTATGTTTTAACCAGACTTGAATGTAGCAAATTAGTTGGTGATGTAGTTGTGGTTTTACTAGACAAGGAAACCGTGATGGCATACCATCAATTGATATTAAAAATACGAGTGAGCTCCAACAACATTTAACATTGTTTGATCAACAAAACAATGATATTGATTTTCCTTCGGAAACCTACAAAGGTGGATAATATACAAAATAATGAAAAAAGCATAGTAAAATGGCTTTTTGGGCCTTCATAAATCCTTAACCAGCTTAAAGTTGGTTACAACGATGTTCCTCTTGTTTTTTCGGTCGTTTTGACAGGTCACGGGCTGAAAACGAACTTACGGTGGTGAAGTTATGACCATTTTAAGAAAGCCTTCTTCGTCACACGATCTTGGGCTTCGAGAACCAAGTCAGTCTGTTCTTCAATACTTTTGCCTCCATCAATATATAATTTCATAGGCATATACTAACTGTACAACTTTCAAACATGGTCATACACATCCAAATCCGTCTGAAACGGGCTAAACCGTTCGAAACATATCAAAACGGACGAGATCGGACGAGATCGGACGAAATCGGACGAGATCGGACGGAATCGGACGTTAACCGGGGAAAGCCGGAGAAAGTATGAATAAACCAGGGCAAACCATACCAAATCCGTGGAAATAGGATTTCTACTATGTTTTGATTGTATTGATCATGTTGTGGTCGTCTTTAGCATGTTTTGGTTGGGTTTGGCTATGTTTTAACCAGACTTGAATGTAGCAAATTAGTTGGTGATGTAGTTGTGGTTTTACTAGACAAGGAAACCGTGATGGCATACCATCAATTGATATTAAAAATACGAGTGAGCTCCAACAACATTTAACATTGTTTGATCAACAAAACAATGATATTGATTTTCCTTCGGAAACCTACAAAGGTGGATAATATACAAAATAATGAAAAAAGCATAGTAAAATGGCTTTTTGGGCCTTCATAAATCCTTAACCAGCTTAAAGTTGGTTACAACGATGTTCCTCTTGTTTTTTCGGTCGTTTTGACAGGTCACGGGCTGAAAACGAACTTACGGTGCTGAAGTTATGACCATTTTAAGAAAGCCTTCTTCGTCACACGATCTTGGGCTTCGAGAACCAAGTCAGTCTGTTCTTCAATACTTTTGCCTCCATCAATATATAATTTCATAGGCATATACTAACTGTACAACTTTCAAACATGGTCATACACATCCAAATCCGTCTGAAACGGGCTAAACCGTTCGAAACATATCAAAACGGACGAGATCGGACGAAATCGGACGAGATCGGACGGAATCGGACGTTAACCGGGGAAAGCCGGAGAAAGTATGAATAAACCAGGGCAAACCATGCCAAATCCGTGGAAATAGGATTTCTACTATGTTTTGATTGTATTGATCATGTTGTGGTCGTCTTTAGCATGTTTTGGTTGGGTTTGGCTATGTTTTAACCAGACTCTAATGTAGCAAATTAGTTGGTGATGTAGTTGTGGTTTTACTAGACAAGGAAACCGTGATGGCATACCATCAATTGATATTAAAAATACGAGTGAGCTCCAACAACATTTAACATTGTTTGATCAACAAAACAATGATATTGATTTTCCTTCGGAAACCTACAAAGGTGGATAATATACAAAATAATGAAAAAAGCATAGTAAAATGGCTTTTTGGGCCTTCAAGAATCCTTAACCAGCTTAAAGTTGGTTACAACGATGTTCCTCTTGTTTTTTCGGTCGTTTTGACAGGTCACGGGCTGAAAACGAACTTACGGTGATGAAGTTATGACCATTTTAAGAAAGCCTTCTTCGTCACACGATCTTGGGCTTCGAGAACCAAGTCAGTCTGTTCTTCAATACTTTTGCCTCCATCAATATATAATTTCATAGGCATATACTAACTGTACAACTTTCAAACATGGTCATACACATCCAAATCCGTCTGAAACGTGCTAAACCGTTCGAAACATATCAAAACGGACGAGATCGGACGAGATCGGACGAAATCGGACGAGATCGGACGGAATCGGACGTTCACCGGGGAAAGCCGGAGAAAGTATGAATAAACCGCGCAAACCATGCCAAATCCGTGGAAATAGGATTTCTACTATGTTTGGATTGTATTGATCATGTTGTGGTCGTCTTTAGCATGTTTTGGTTGGGTTTGGCTATGTTTTAACCAGACTTGAATGTAGCAAATTAGTTGGTGATGTAGTTGTGGTTTTACTAGACAAGGAAACCGTGATGGCATACCATCAATTGATATTAAAAATACGAGTGAGCTCCAACAACATTTAACATTGTTTGATCAATAAAACAATGATATTGATTTTCCTTCGGAAACCTACAAAGGTGTATAATATATAAAATAATGAAAAAAGCATAGTAAAATGGCTTTTGGGGCCTTCAAAAATCCTTAACCAGCTTAAAGTTGGTTACAACGATGTTCCTCTTGTTTTTTCGGTCGTTTTGACAGGTCACGGGCTGAAAACGAACTTACGGTGCTGAAGTTATAACCATTTTAAGAAAGCCTTCTTCGTCACACGATCTTGGGCTTCGAGAACCAAGTCAGTCTGTTCTTCAATACTTTTGCCTCCATCAATATATAATTTCATAGGCATATACTAACTGTACAACTTTCAAACATGGTCATACACATCCAAATCCGTCTGAAACGGGCTAAACCGTTCGAAACATATCAAAACAGACGAGATCGGACGAAATCGGACGAGATCGGACGGAATCGGACGTTAACCGGGGAAAGCCGGAGAAAGTATGAATAAACCGCGCAAACCATGCCAAATCCGTGGAAATAGGATTTCTACTATGTTTTGATTGTATTGATCATGTTGTGGTCGTCTTTAGCACGTTTTGGTTGGGTTTGGCTATGTTTTAACCAGACTTGAATGTAGCAAATTAGTTGGTGATGTAGTTTTGGTTTTACTAGACAAGGAAACCGTGATGGCATACCATCAATTAATATTAAAAATACGACTGAGCTCCAACAACGTTTAACATTGTTTGATCAACAAAACAATGATATTGATTTTCCTTCGGAAACCTACAAAGGTGGATAATATACAAAATAATGAAAAAAGCATAGTAAAATGGCTTTTTGGGCCTTCAGAAATCCTTAACCAGCTTAAAGTTGGTTACAACGATGTTCCTCTTGTTTTTTCGGTCGTTTTGACAGGTCACGGGCTGAAAACGAACTTACGGTGCTGAAGTTATGACCATTTTAAGAAAGCCTTCTTCGTCACACGATCTTGGGCTTCGAGAACCAAGTCAGTCTGTTCTTCAATACTTTTGCCTCCATCAATATATAATTTCATAGGCATATACTAACTGTACAACTTTCAAACATGGTCATACACATCCAAATCCGTCTGAAACGGGCTAAACCGTTCGAAACATATCAAAACGGACAAGATCGGACGAGATCGGACGAAATCGGACGAGATCGGACGGAATCGGACGTTAACCGGGGAAAGCCGGAGAAAGCATGAATAAACCGCGCAAACCATGCCAAATCCGTGGAAATAGGATTTCTACTATGTTTTGATTGTATTGATCATGTTGTGGTCGTCTTTAGCATGTTTTGGTTGGGTTTGGCTATGTTTTAACCAGACTTGAATGTAGCAAATTAGTTGGTGATGTAGTTGTGGTTTTACTAGACAAGGAAATCGTGATGGCATACCATCAATTGATATTAAAAATACGAGTGAGCTCCAACAACATTTATCATTGTTTGATCAACAAAACAATGATATTGATTTTCCTTCGGAAACCTACAAAGAAGGATAATATACAAACTAATGAAAAAAGCATAGTAAAATGGCTTTTTGGGCCTTCAGAAATCCTTAACCAGCTTAAAGTTGGTTACAACGATGTTCCTCCTGTTTTTTCGGTCGTTTTGACAGGTCACGGGCTGAAAACGAACTTACGGTGCTGAAGTTATGACCATTTTAAGAAAGCCTTCTTCGTCACACGATCTTGGGCTTCGATAACCAAGTCAGTCTGTTCTTCAATACTTTTGCCTCCATCAATATATAATTTCATAGGCATATACTAACTGTACAACTTTCAAACATGGTCATACACATCCAAATCCGTCTGAAACGGGCTAAACCGTTCGAAACATATCAAAACGGACGAGATCGGACGAGATCGGACGAAATCGGACGAGATCGGACGGAATCGGACGTTAACCAGGGAAAGCCGAAGAAAGTATGAATAAACCGCGAAAAACATGCCAAATCCGTGGAAATAGGATTTCTACTATGTTTTGATTGTATTGATCATGTTGTGGTCGTCTTTAGCATGTTTTGGTTGGGTTTGGCTATGTTTTAACCAGACTTGAATGTAGCAAATTAGTTGGTGATGTAGTTGTGGTTTTACTAGACAAGGAAACCGGGATGGCATACCATCAATTGATATTAAAAATGTTGATGCAAAAGTTGGTTGGTCCTTGCTAGACCCAAATTAGGCTTAATTCGGGTTGGCTGCGCTCCGGCTCCTGCACCAAGTTAATTGTTTGGTTGGGATCCTGCACACTAAACAACACGCGTTAAGCTTACCGTGGGAAGGTTTCCCACGATTAGACTCCAGCGTGAGAGTAAGTAATCGATTTAGGGTTATATGAGTTTTAGAGTGTGAATCGTAATACCTTTGTGGAACCTTGGGGGTTCCTTTTATAGGCAGTGAAACCCTAGTGGGCTTCTACTGATACGTCGGCCCCAAGGAAGAGATAAGCACCAGAATTAGAATGATTGTTATCTTCTAATTCTGGTAGTGAATATCTTCTCCTATTGGGATAAAGATATTCCTAGACAGAATATTATTCTGTCTAATCTTATGTCGGCCGCCTTGGGCCGTGGGCCGCACACATGTGCGGGTACTGTTCGCTCAAACCCACAAGTCTGAATAACATTTATCCACCCATCTGTGATGGGCCAGATACGGGTAGTACCCGTGAGCCGGGCTCATGACCCGGTTGGGGACTATACGTCATCATGTCCCCCCAGTCTAGTTGTTACAGCCGTAGGCGTGACCTCTAGACTATCAAGCTGCTCTCCGGACATACCAAGAAAGACCTAGGAAATGATATTGGAAAATTTGTTCTCGGCCGCACGTGGCAACCGGTCGTAGGAATATACTTTAGTGAATACTACCTCAGCCGCATGTAATAGCCGAGACAAATTAAATGCAACATTAAATACGGTCTTACGTAAGAGCCGCATAACCCGACAAGAATTCAGTCGCATTAATGATATTCAATAATCCAGTCGCATGTCTGCAAAAAGTGCATGATTACTGACCACCCTTGAGCCACGCGAAACTGTTTAAGAAGTGACCCGTGGGTCCCCTACTGACGTTACAGAAATGTCAGAAACCCTCTCCATTGGATAGGGTATATGACTGACACGTGTCAAAGATCCACAGCACCTCGGAAACCGAGGCCACCCTATATAAGAGTGAGTATGCGTGTATGTTAAACACACAACTCACTCATTCTTCCGCCATTGTTAACTTCAAGCTTTTCTCTCCAAAATTTTGCCTTCTTTTCCACGGATATCCATTACCGTAGGTTAGATTACCACGCCTTTTTAAAAAACCTTTTCATAAAATATGGTCAAGGATAATCCCCTCATCACGGACGTCCTGAATGTGATGTCCGCGGAGAAATACCTCGACTTCCTGTCGAAGTATTATGTGCCCGAAAGCGTACACCCCACCTATCCGGGTGATGGTGAAGCTATTACGGATGCACCGGCGGGGAAAATAGGCATATACACACGCCTGTTTGACTCAGCCAACTATCGTATTCCGTTGTCTAAGTTCTTAGTAGACCTTCTTTTGTATTATGACTTTCATATCACCCAGCTCCACTGTATAGGGGCGTGTAAAATCAACCAGTTTGAGATTACATGCCATACCTGCAGGGTAACCCCCACCGTGAACCTTTTTAGGGCTTTCTACTTTCCCCAATTAGTGAACGGGTGGTTGTCGTTCAAGAAACGACCCGGGAATGCCCCGATGACATATAGGAAACCTCTTGACTCCCTTAAGAATTGGTACGACCATTACTTCTTTGTAGATGAGAAAGTATTCCCCACCCCCTTCGTACTTAAAACCAAAGCCCCAAAAGACTATCCGCCCAAATCCAAAGATTATAGTAGCCGGGACCTGAAAATACTAGATACCCATCGCACGGAATTTCATAAAGGGTTGCCGGAGCACTTTCTGTGCTTAGTAGGGATAAGCCGCCGTTACTTTGGGAGGGACGACTTATATCCGTGCTTCTTAATGGAACAGGGCGAGGGTAGGTCATATTTTGTAAATTTGATCTATCAGTGTAAAATGTTACTAACCCATATATTTTTACAACCGTTTGCAGAGATGAACCTCCACGGATTACTTCGTCAAGGCGACCCCATGAAGGTGGCGGAAGGATTCCGGCCGTTAAAGCCGAATGAGCTCCCCTTGCTAGAAGCTTTAGCCGACCGTACGATTCCGCTGGAGGAGACAACCGAACCTAGGTCGGACGAAGAAGAGCCTATTATCGAGAAGTCCCCATTGGACTTTCATAACGAAGATGGCGACGACCCCTTGCTGGAAGAAGGCACCATCAACCAGGAGGAGGAGCGCGACCCTAATGAAGACACCACACAAGCTTCTGGATCCACCACACTTACTTCAAAAAAGAGAAAAACAACCAGGCGTGTGGCGAAGAAGACCGGGGAAGATGCCGGAGTTGCAAATGCTCCACCCAAGAAGTTGCGGAAAGACCATCCTCAGTATCAAGAAGGAGGCAGCACCATGACTGGTCAAGCCGACCCCACCCCGACCATGGAAGGGCCAGTTCTGCAAGTCGCCCCTGTGAGTACCGTAGCTCCTACCGGCCCAGACCCTGCTATTGGTACCTCGTAAGTACCCCTCGTGATTTATGATTAGTATCTTCGTATGATATATGTAGACTAATAATTTTTTTTTTATTTTTTTTTGGCGACAGGGCGAATCCGGCAGCCGTAACTCAAGGAGAAGAAATGGGGAGAAATCCATCCCCCGTGGCTGCTAACAATCCCCCTTCACCCATCACCGTACGTGCCAAGGAACCGTGCCCCGAGGGGCCAGAAGAGAGCTTGCGTTTAGCGTGGAACCTATCAAGTTTGACACGGCTGGAGGCCAAATCAGAGTGTTCGGAATTCATCGAACACATCACCCCGCCTGCCCTCTCTCAGGACTTAGATGAACTAGACCATGAGGCCCTGATTGAACAGTTTGATGTGTCATCCGCACATCAGGTGACGGTGGGCGCCGCGTTGAGACGCCGACTGATCAAGGCCCTCACCAATGTGAGCCGTGCCGACAAAAGGATAGCCCGCCGTGAGGCATTGGTCGTAAAGAGCGAGAAAACCATCACATCCTTGCAAGCGGCGTTATTGACTGTCGAGGCAACGGTGAAGGAGCAGGCGCTTCATGCCGATACAAGAGAGAAGCGTATCGCTGAGTTGGAGGCCCTCGTAGCCGCATCAAATGAGAAGGTGAACTTTCAAACATGTTGTTCATATATTCCTACTCCTTGTATACATGTAGCCCAAAAATATATATTTGCGTAGTAACTCCAAATTTCATACGCAGGTGTCTGCGGCCGAGGCTGCTACTAAGGCGGTGACCGCTCAATCGTTCAGCATTGCCCAAGAGCGTGACTCACTCAAGGAGGAATTGACGCAGTCTCAAACCAGTCTTGAAAATCAAGTTGCCTTAGCGGATGAAGAGTTGAGCAAGGTGGTTGTCAGCTATGCGGAAAGAATATGCCCCCCCTACTGACCGCGACAGCCGGTCGTAGGTGGATTATCGGGCAAGGACTGTGGCTTGCCGTAAGTGAGGCTCTTAACGCTCCACACCTATTGCAGGCCTTTGCTGGGGTTGTATCTGACGGGATCGACCGTGGTAGGCATGAAGGCATGGTCCAAGCTGCGGAGATGACCGCAAAAATTAGGATATCACACAGCATCCGTATCACAACCCCTCCGCAGCGGGTAAGATGACAGCGTTCATGGATGCCTTGGCAGACCTTCAACACCCCCTCCTGGACGAGCTTGAAGCCATGAAAGATGCTCCCAATGAAGCAATAATGTCCCGGCTGAGTGCTGATCCAATTCCCTTGACGCTGGCTACCTATGATTTCGTATCCAAAACCATGTCAGGTGAGAAGCCGCTTGGTGAAGCTTTAGATGCTCTTGCAGTCAAAGTTCAGGGCGGGAAAGATGCTCGCGGCGAGGCCCTTCGTATGTTAATTGAGGAAGGGAAGAAGGATCTAGAAGAATTCCTTCCCCCCTTGTAACTGATATGTTGTAAACATTTGTGATTATATTCGTCCGTGTATGTACACGGCTAAGACATATATGTAATAACTTGTACTTTTATTTTAGAAGTCCGTGACAACCACGGCTATTTTGTTTACTGTTAATTTTGAAACTTGTGTATTTCATTGTATTCTAATGCCGCGTGACGTATCACGTCCTACACATAAAGAAAAAATACATACAAGTCTATAATTTACTAGACATGCGACGTGCGTCTTTACTATGCAGAGTACCGTGTGGATACGGTACACAAAAACTTATCACAACGTCTTGTGAATAAGGCGTCTAGTAAGGATACATGATCCGTGCGGCTGGGGTTGCATCCCTCTTACGCGGCAAGTTGAATTAGTAGGTTCACTTAATCCTCTTACCCCACCTGGAGGCGTATAGTACATGTACAGTAATTTTGAAAGAATGCATATGAATGAAACATGGCATATTATAATACAAGTAAAATTCATACGACTAACAAAGAATCTAACAAAGGAAGGAAAATGATTTGCACGAAACAGGCCGTGGAGCTAGCTAGGCACCACGGCATTTTATTAGAACGTTTACACTTTTGTTTGAATAATGACGACAAGTCCTAAAAAACAAGAAAGGAAATTGACAAAAACATAGAAAACAAACAAAACACATAACCCGCATGGTTCTTTATTAAGACCGCCTATAGGGAAGTACCCATGCGGAAGCCGTAGCTTTCAAAGATAGCATCTTTTGAGATTGGAGATATTCCATGTGCGCTCTAGATCACGGCTCTCCATGTCACGTAACTTGTACGCGCCTCGTCCCAAGGTTTCAATGACTTCATACGGTCCTTCCCATTTAGGGCCCAGTTTTCCTGTATTCTCCACTCGACTCGCTTCGTTTGCACGATAGACATAGTCTCCCGGTCGAAAAGAAACACCCTTGACCTTGGCGTCATAATAAGCCTTCATCTTAGCCTTGGACTTAGCCTCATTGATGGCTGCTATTTCCCTTTTTTCCTCCAACAGATCCAGGTTGATTCGCAGTTGTTCATTGTTTGTGACGACGTTAACCTCCGCCGTGCGGATAGTAGGCATCCCTATTTCTGCTGGTATAACGGCTTCGGTGCCGTAAGCCAATGCAAATGGAGTATCTCCATTGGCTGTTTTGATCATGGTTCTATGTGCCCATAGCACGTGTGACAACTCATCGACCCATTTGCCCTGTCGTTCATCCAGCCGCGCCTTGATTCCATTCCCCAAGCTCCTATTTGCTCGTTCAACAAGGCCGTTCGTTTGTGGATGCTTAACGGACGCGAAGCGCCGTTTGATGTTCAATGATGCACACCAATCTTTGAATGGGTTATCCGTAAACTGCTTACCGTTGTCCGAGATAATTTATCCTGGTAGACCGAAACGGCACACGATGTGTTCCCACACAAACTTTTTGACCTGCTTACCTGTGATAGACTTGACTGCCTTGGCCTCTATCCATCGTGTGAAGTAGTCCATTGCAACAATCAAGAATTTAACCCCCCCCCCCCCCCCCCCGCAGCTACAGGAAATGGTCCTGCAATGTCAATTCCCCACTTGTAAAATGGCCATGGGGACGTGATAGGTGTAAGCTCCTGCTGCGGGTGTCGCGGAACTGGCCTGTGCACTTGGCAATCGTTGCACTTGCGAATCATGTCGCGCGCGTCCCTGTGCATGGTGGGCCAATAGTAACCCGTTCGTAAGGCTCTAGCTACCACGGATCATGGGCCTGCATGCATGCCGCACAACCCTTCATGTATGTCACTAATGACGTAAGCCGCCTGGCGCGGCCCAACACACCGCAGCCACGGCTGCAAGAAAGAGCGCTTGTAAAGGATGCCTTCTCGGAGTTCAAAATGTTGTGACTTCCTTTTAATGCGCCTTGCTGCTTTTTCCTCGTCTGGGAGGGTTTCATTAGTCAAATAGTTGATGATTGGGGTCATCCATGTAGGTCCCTCCTCCTCAACTATTACGGCTACCTCCCCTTCCGCGATAGATTTCTCCTTGAGTATTTCCACCAAAACCTGTTTAGACAAGTGAGCGAAGCTCGTGGATGCGATCTTGCTAAGAGCATCTGCTTTCTTATTCTCGCCCCTTGGCACCTGCTTGATGGAGAACTTACTGAAAGTCGCGATTAACGACTTGACTTTTTCCAAGTACCTGACCATGTTGTCCTCCTTAGCCACATACCCACCTAGAATATGGTTCGCGACAAGCCGTGAGTCCACGTAGGCCTCAAGGTTGCGGACTCCCATTCTAGCGGCGATTTTTAAACCCGTAATTAATGCTTCATATTCCGCTTCGTTGTTGGTGGCCGTGAACTCAAAACGGAGGGCGTAAGTGAATTCCATTCCTTCTGGATTTGTGAGGATGAGGCCTGCCCCGGACCCGTCGGTACATGAGGATCCGTCTGTGAATAGCACGCAAGGCTCTGTTGGGGGCTCGTCCTGCTTAATAATTGGTTCTTCCTCATCCGGTTTCTCGATCAGGAAATATGCCAAGATCTGGCCTTTAACAGCCGTCCTTGGTCTGTAAGATATATTGTGCTCCCCCAACAGGATGCTCCATTTCTGTAACCTCCCTGCCACGTCCGGTCTAGAAATAACCTGCTTGATTGGCTGATCCGTAATGACCACAATTGGGTGCGCCTGAAAGTACCGACGCAACCGTTTTGTAGCAAACACTAGTGCTAAAACCAATTTTTCCATGGAGGAATAATTCAACTCCGGTCCTTGTAGTGTTCTACTTATAAAGTAGACCGGAGTTTGTACTGTATCTCTATCCGTCATGAGTACCGCGCTTATTGCGCCATGGGTGGCTGAGAGGTACATAATGAGTTCCTCCTTCGGCCGGGGAGCTACTAGCATAGGGAGAGATGCGAGGTGCTGCTTGAGTTGGCCGAAGGCTTCCTCGGCTTCCTTCGTCCACCGGAAGTCTCCCTTCCTAATGCACTTCTTGAGTGTCTTAAATAGGGGTAATGACTTTTCTGCGGACTTAGATAGGAACCTATTCAATCCGGCTAACTTTCCATTTAAGGATTGCACCTCCTTCCGTGTCTGCGGGGACGGCAGTTGTATCACTGCATCCGTCTTCTCTGGGCAAGGTTTGATGCCGTTTAGATCAATCAAATATCCGAGGAACATCCCCTTAGTTGCTCCAAACGTACATTTCTTTGGATTTAACTTCATGTTAATCCTTCTCAGAGTGTCGAATGTCTCCTGGACATCTCGGATAAGTGCCTCCTCCGTGTGACTTTTTATCACCAAGTCATCAACATAGACTTCCAAGTTGCGGCCTATTTGTGATTCAAAAGCTTTAACCACCAACCGCTGATATGTGGCACCGGCGTTTTTCAGTCCAAACGGCTCGTATGGAACGCCGTTTTTTCTGCATCCTCCTCCGCCATCTGGATTTGATGATACCCTTTATACGCGTCCAAAAAACATTTAAAAGGATACCCACATAGGGACTCCACCTTTCAATCGATTTCCGGTAGCGGGTAACAGTCCTGTGGGCAGGCCTTGTTTAGATCCGTGAAATCCACACACATGCGCCAACTTACGTCATGCTTCTTGACCATGACCGGATTGGACAACCACTCGTGGTAGTATACCTCGCGCATGATGCCTGCATCCACTAGTTTTCGTACTTCCTCCAATATTATTTGGCTGCGCTCAGGTGCCTGGCCTCGCTTCTTTTGCTTGATGGGTTGGTACCCTTGGCGGATCTGGAGCTTATGTTCTGCTATCGCACGTGGCACGCCCGTCATATGTTTTGGCTCCCATGCGAATATGTCTAGGTTTGCACTTAAAAGAGAGCACATGGCCCTTTTGCCGCTATCCGAGAGCGCCCCTCCTATGGATACCTCCTGTTCCGGATAGTCAGGGTGAATTGCTACCTTCCAATTTGGCGGTCGTGATCCGTCATTGGGTGGAACAGGCGGAGCTGGTGCTGTCACAGTGTGACATTCGGATGTCGGTACGACTGTGTTGTAAATGGTAACAATTCCCCCCTCAACGGGGAATTTGATCATTCCGTGCGCCGTGGAGGGCACCGCCCGTATGGCCAAAATACCTGGTCTGCCAATGATTCCATTGTACGGGGAATGTGAGCGTATCACCATGAAGTTCATCCACGCTGTAGTGGAGTGTTCCTCGTTCCCGATGGTTACAAGTAGCCGTAGTTGCCCTATCGGCCAAATAGTGTCTCCACTAAAGCCGGTGAGCGGCGCCGTGGCCGGTACTAATTGGCTTCTTATTTCTGGGCACAACTGCACAAAACAGTGTTCATACAGTACCTCTGCTGACGACCCTCCATCCACATACATGCGGCGAACATCTTGTGTTCCAATGCTTATCTCAATGGTGAGAGGCGCATCAACCACATCGCTTGCTGTGATGAGAGGGAATGAGATTTCCCTGCCGCGTGAAAATTTTTGGCCAATTTTCTTCCTCGTGCGGCGCTGTCTGGATTGGATCATGTATATGGTCGAAGGTTTGTCCTTTTGGGGATCCTTCTTGTCATACTTCTTGTTGTTGTCTTTCCCATCCTTCCAATCCTTCACTAGGTGTTTGAGTTTGCCTGATTTGATCAGCGACTCAATGTGCTTCTTGAGCTGGATACACTCCTCCGTGCCGTGGCCTTTGTCATTATGGAAATCACAAAAGCGACTTCCTTGCCGACGTTCCGGGGGAGTGGTCATTGGAGGAGGCCTTGGAAAGTTCGCCCCTTCTGTCAGCAAGATCTCTCGGTAGGACATCTTTAGGGGGTGAACTTATCGTCCAACCGTCCACCTTTGCTTTGGCTCTTATAGTCTGAGCCCTTGTTATTGTTCTGATTACTTTGACCGCCCGACTGCCTCCGGGACTGATCATTTGACCGGTACCCATTTCCTCTTGATGGGTAGGCCGCGGCGACAGCTGTTTCTCCCTCTATGAAATTTCTGACCCTTTCCATGAGGTCATCATATTTCTCTGGACGCTTGTCATTGAGGCGCCTTATCAATTCTCTGTCTGTTATGGCGTGCATGTAGTCAGAGATCTTCAGGAGCTCTGGCATGGTTCTCGTGCGCGTGCACTCATCATTAAAGCGTTCAGTGAAGGCTTCTTCAGATTCCCCCGGCCGTTGCTTGACAGTTGCCAATGAGACCGGATCTCTATTATACTTCTTCCTTTGAGTGTAATTATTCTCAAAGGCAGTGCGTAGTTCCGTGAAACTGTCAATGCTCCGAGGAGGGAGTGCTTCAAACCAGTCACGGGCATTTCCGATCAAGGTTGAGTTGAACATTTGGCACCATATGGGCATGAGCCATCCCTCAATTTTAGCCTGAGTATCAAATATTTTAAGGTGATCCACTGGATCACTAGACCCATCATAAGTCTTGATACACGCCGGCATGCGACGCTTGGTGTCCTCAGAATAGTTCCTTATGCGGAGGGTGAACGGGTCTTCCCTGGGATCCGCCCATGGCCGGGTAAGCCTAGGGTCATCCCATGGTTCACACCACGGACGCGAAAGATCCTCCGCTTCCGCGTCTCGATAGTAAGGACGATCATAATAGCCATCATTGTTTGGTGGTGGTGGAGGAGTACGCCTAGGTCGGCATCGCTTAGGCAGATGGTCATCTGAGTCCTCTCCGGACGGGTCCGGGGATGGCGGCGGTGCCCCATCCTTTGCATAGGGGCTAGCCTTTTTCCCATTATTCATTCTGTCCCACACACTCGGGCGACGTGTGGCTCTGGCCAGCTCCCGATCTGGTCGCTCGGGTGAGCCATCCGACCTTTCTCCTTCTTGAGGCTGCATTAATTCCTGTATAAGGCGGTCTCCTATGCGCTCGAACACATTCCGGGGTTGAGGGTTTTCCTCAAATGTCCCCTGCTCCTGGGGCCGAGCTCTCCTTTTCCTCCGATTTTGGGAGGGTGTGGTTGGTCCAGAGTCGCCAAAGTTGAGTCTGGCTTGGAGGTTCCTCCCCAGATTCAACCTTGATGCTATCCCTGGGACGATCCTTTCGAAGTTCTGCGTGAGAACTCGAGTAAGATCATCCTCGCTGAGTGGTTGAGCTTCCACTTCTTCCTCCGTTGAGGGTCTACGCGGTTCCTTGTTAGGAGGGTCTGGTTCACTTCCCGGATCAGGGTTGTCCAGGGTTGAAGTGGGCGGTGGTGTCACCGAGATCGTGCTCGTCACCCCTACGGACTGAAGACCGCTACGGTTACCTGGCCCGCCTGCGAGGCGGCTAGGTGATTGGTTGGGAATAAGAATCCCTTCCCCTGGGGACTTCCGATTCCCAGGATTCACGTTCATGGGGTTAACTGGCGGATGCCCCTTCGTCATTGGAAAATCGAGATGAGGTTTTGTTCTAGCTTAGTGTTATGGTCCCACGGATGGCGCCAACTTGTTGATGCAAAAGTTGGTTGGTCCTTGCTAGACCCAAATTAGGCTTAATTCGGGTTGGCTGGGCTCCGGCTCCTGCACCAAGTGAATTGTTTGGTTGGGATCCTGCACACTAAACAACACGCGTTAAGCTTACCGTGGGAAGGTTTCCCACGATTAGACTCCGGCGTGAGAGTAAGTAATCGATTTAGGGTTATATGAGTTTTAGAGTGTGAATCGTAATACCTTTGTGGAACCTTGGGGGTTCCTTTTATAGGCAGTGAAACCCTAGTGGGCTTCTACTGATGCGTCGGCCCCAAGGAAGAGATAAGCACCAGAATTAGAATGATTGTTATCTTCTAATTCTGGTAGTGAATATCTTCTCCTATTGGGATAAAGATATTCCTAGACAGAATATTATTCTGTCTAATCTTATGTCGGCCGCCTTGGGCCGTGGGCCGCACACATGTGCAGGTACTGTTCGCTCAAACCCACAAGTCTGAATAACATTTATCCACCCATCTGTGATGGGCCAGATACGGGTAGTACCCGTGAGCCGGGCTCATGACCCGGTTGGGGACTATACGTCATCAAAAAATACGAGTGAGCTCCAACAACATTTAACATTGTTTGATCAACAAAACAATGATATTGATTTTCCTTCGGAAACCTACAAAGGTGTATAATATATAAAATAATGAAAAAGCATAGTAAAATGGCTTTTTGGGCCTTCAAAAATCCTTAACCAGCTTAAAGTTGGTTACAACGATGTTCCTCTTGTTTTTTCGGTCGTTTTAACAGGTCACGGGCTGAAAACGAACTTACGGTGCTGAAGTTATAACCATTTTAAGAAAGCCTTCTTCGTCATACGATCTTGGGCTTCGAGAACCAAGTCAGTCTGTTCTTCAATACTTTTGCCTCCATCAATATATAATTTCATAGGCATATACTAACTGTACAACTTTCAAACATGGTCATACACATCCAAATCCGTCTGAAACGGGCTAAACCGTTCGAAACATATCAAAACAGACGAGATCGGACGAAATCGGACGAGATCGAACGGAATCGGACGTTAACCGGGGAAAGCCGGAGAAAGTATGAATAAACCGCGCAAACCATGCCAAATCCGTGGAAATAGGATTTCTACTATGTTTTGATTGTATTGATCATGTTGTGGTCATCTTTAGCATGTTTTGGTTGGGTTTGGCTATGTTTTAACCAGACTTGAATGTAGCAAATTAGTTGGTGATGTAGTTGTGGTTTTACTAGACAAGGAAACCGTGATGGCATACCATCAATTGATATTAAAAATACGAGTGAGCTCCAACAACATTTAACATTGTTTGATCAACAAAACAATGATATTGATTTTCCTTCGGAAACCTACAAAGGTGTATAATATATAAAATAATGAAAAAAGCATAGTAAAATGGCTTTTTGGGCCTTCAAAAATCCTTAACCATCTTAAAGTTGGTTACAACGATGTTCCTCTTGTTTTTTTGGTCGTTTTGACAGGTCACGGGCTGAAAACGAACTTACGGTGCTGAAGTTATAACCATTTTAAGAAAGCCTTCTTCGTCACACGATCTTGGGCTTCGAGAACCAAGTCAGTCTGTTCTTCAATACTTTTGCCTCCATCAATATATAATTTCATAGGCATATACTAACTGTACAACTTTCAAACATGGTCATACACATCCAAATCCGTCTGAAACGGGCTAAACCGTTCGAAACATATCAAAACAGACGAGATCGGACGAAATCGGACGAGATCGGACGGAATCGGACGTTAACCGGGGAAAGCCGGAGAAAGGATGAATAAACCGCGCAAACCATGCCAAATCCGTGGAAATAGGATTTCTACTATGTTTTGATTGTATTGATCATGTTGTGGTCGTCTTTAGCATGTTTTGGTTGGGTTTGGCTATGTTTTAACCAGACTTGAATGTAGCAAATTAGTTGGTGATGTAGTTGTGGTTTTACTAGACAAGGAAACCGTGATGGCATACCATCAATTGATATTAAAAATACGACTGAGCTCCAACAACATTTAACATTGTTTGATCAACAAAACAATGATATTGATTTTCCTTCGGAAACCTACAAAGGTGGATAATATACAAAATAATGAAAAAAGCATAGTAAAATGGCTTTTTGGGCCTTCAGAAATCCTTAACCAGCTTAAAGTTGGTTACAAGGATGTTCCTCTTGTTTTTTCGGTCGTTTTGACAGGTCACGGGCTGAAAACGAACTTACGGTGCTGAAGTTATGACCATTTTAAGAAAGCCTTCTTCGTCACACGATCTTGGGCTTCGAGAACCAAGTCAGTCTGTTCTTCAATACTTTTGCCTCCATCAATATATAATTTCATAGGCATATACTAACTGTACAACTTTCAAACATGGTCATACACATCCAAATCCGTCTGAAACGGGCTAAACCGTTCGAAACATATCAAAACGGACAAGATCGGACGAGATCGGACGAAATCGGACGAGATCGGACGGAATCGGACGTTAACCGGGGAAAGCCGGAGAAAGTATGAATAAACCGCGCAAACCATGCAAAATCCGTGGAAATAGGATTTCTACTATGTTTTGATTGTATTGATCATGTTGTGGTCGTCTTTAGCATGTTTTGGTTGGGTTTGGCTATGTTTTAACCAGACTTGAATGCAGCAAATTAGTTGGTGATGTAGTTGTGGTTTTACTAGACAAGGAAATCGTGATGGCATACCATCAATTGATATTAAAAATACGACTGAGCTCCAACAACATTTAACATTGTTTGATCAACAAAACAATGATATTGATTTTCCTTCGGAAACCTACAAAGGTGGATAATATACAAAATAATGAAAAAAGCATAGTAAAATGGCTTTTTGGGCCTTCAGAAATCCTTAACCAGCTTAAAGTTGGTTACAACGATGTTCCTCCTATTTTTTCGGTCGTTTTGACAGGTCACGGGCTGAAAACGAACTTACGGTGCTGAAGTTATGACCATTTTAAGAAAGCCTTCTTCGTCACACGATCTTGGGCTTCGATAACCAAGTCAGTCTGTTCTTCAATACTTTTGCCTCCATCAATATATAATTTCATAGGCATATACTAACTGTACAACTTTCAAACATGGTCATACACATCCAAATCCGTCTGAAACGGGCTAAACCGTTCGAAACATATCAAAACGGACGAGATCGGACGAGATCGGACGAAATCGGACGAGATCGGACGGAATCGGACGTTAACCAGGGAAAGCCGGAGAAAGTATGAATAAACCGCGCAAAACATGCCAAATCCATGGAAATAGGATTTCTACTATGTTTTGATTGTATTGATCATGTTGTGGTCGTCTTTAGCATGTTTTGGTTGGGTTTGGCTATGTTTTAACCAGACTTGAATGTAGAAAATTAGTTGGTGATGTAGTTGTGGTTTTACTAGACAAGGAAACCGTAATGGCATACCATCAATTGATATTAAAAATACGAGTGAGCTCCAACAACATTTAACATTGTTTGATCAACAAAACAATGATATTGATTTTCCTTCGGAAACCTACAAAGGTGGATAATATACAAAACAATGAAAAAAGCATAGTAAAATGGCTTTTTGGGCCTTCAAAAATCCTTAACCAGCTTAAAGGTGGTTACAACGATGTTCCTCTTGTTTTTTCGGTCGTTTTGACAGGTCACGGGCTGAAAACGAACTTACGGTGCTGAAGTTATGACCATTTTAAGAAACCCTTCTTCGTCACACGATCTTGGGCTTCGAGAACCAAGTCAGTCTGTTCTTCAATACTTTTGCCTCCATCAATATATAATTTCATAGGCATATACTAACTGTACAACTTTCAAACATGGTCATACACATCCAAATCCGTCTGAAACGGGCTAAACCGTTCGAAACATATCAAAACGGACGAGATCGGACGAGATCGGACGAAATCGGACGGAATCGGACGTTAACCGGGGAAAGCCGGAGAAAGTATGAATAAACCGCGCAAACCATGCCAAATCCGTGGAAATAGGATTTCTACTATGTTTTGATTGTATTGATCAAGTTGTGGTCGTCTTTAGCATGTTTTGGTTGGGTTTGGCTATGTTTTAACCAGACTTGAATGTAGCAAATTAGTTGGTGATGTAGTTGTGGTTTTACTAGACAAGGAAATCGTAATGGCATACCATCAATTGATATTAAAAATACGAGTGAGCTCCAACAACATTTAACATTGTTTGATCAACAAAACAATGATATTGATTTTCCTTCGGAAACCTACAAAGGTGGATAATATACAAAATAATGAAAAAAGCATAGTAAAATGGCTTTTTGGGCCTTCAGAAATCCTTAACCAGCTTAAAGTTGGTTACAACGATGTTCCTCTTGTTTTTCGGTCGTTTTGACAGGTCACGGGCTGAAAACGAACTTACGGTGCTGAAGTTATGACCAATTTAAGAAAGCCTTCTTCGTCACACGATCTTGGGCTTCGAGAACCAAGTCAGTCTGTTCTTCAATACTTTTGCCTCCATCAATATATAATTTCATAGGCATATACTAACTGTACAACTCTCAAACATGGTCATACACATCCAAATCCGTCTGAAACGGGCTAAACCGTTCGAAACATATCAAAACTGACGAGATCGGACGAGATCGGACGAAATCGGACGAGATCGGACGGAATCGGACGTTAACCGGGGAAAGCCGGAGAAAGTATGAATAAACCGCGCAAACCATGCCAAATCCGTGGAAATAGGATTTCTACTATGTTTTGATTGTATTGATCATGTTGTGGTCGTCTTTAGCATGTTTTGGTTGGGTTTGGCTATGTTTTAACCAGACTTGAATGTAGCAAATTAGTTGGTGATGTAGTTGTGGTTTTACTAGACAAGGAAACCGTAATGGCATACCATCAATTGATATTAAAAATACGAGTGAGCTCTAACAACATTTAACATTGTTTGATCAACAAAACAATGATATTGATTTTCCTTCGGAAACCTACAAAGGTGGATAATATACAAAACAATGAAAAAAGCATAGTAAAATGGCTTTTTGGGCCTTCAAACATCCTTAACCAGCTTAAAGTTGGTTACAACGATGTTCCTCTTGTTTTTTCGGTCGTTTTGACAGGTCACGGGCTGAAAACGAACTTACGGTGCTGAAGTTATGACCATTTTAAGAAAGCCTTCTTCGTCACACGATCTTGGGCTTAGAGAACCAAGTCAGTCTGTTCTTCAATACTTTTGCCTCCATCAATATATAATTTCATAGGCATATACTAACTGTACAACTTTCAAACATGGTCATACACATCCAAATCCGTCTGAAACGGGCTAAACCGTTCGAAACATATCAAAACGGACGAGATCGGACGAGATCGGACGAAATCGGACGAGATCGGACAGAATCGGACGTTAACAGGGGAAAGCCGGAGAAAGTATGAATAAACCGCGCAAACCATGCCAAATCCGTGGAAATAGGATTTCTACTATGTTTTGATTGTATTGATCATGTTGTGGTCGTCTTTAGCATGTTTTGGTTGGGTTTGGCTATGTTTTAACCAGACTTGAATGTAGCAAATTAGTTGGTGATGTAGTTGTGGTTTTACTAGACAAGGAAATCGTGATGGCATACCATCAATTGATATTAAAAATACGAGTGAGCTCCAACAACATTTAACATTGTTTGATCAACAAAACAATGATATTGATTTTCCTTCGGAAACCTACAAAGGTGGATAATATACAAAATAATGAAAAAAGCATAGTAAAATGGCTTTTTGGGCCTTCAGAAATCCTTAACCAACTTAAAGTTGGTTACAACGATGTTCCTCTTGTTTTTTCGGTCGTTTTGACAGGTCACGGGCTGAAAACGAACTTACGGTGCTGAAGTTATGACCATTTTAAGAAAGCCTTCTTCGTCACACGATCTTGGGCTTCGAGAACCAAGTCAGTCTGTTCTTCAATACTTTTGCCTCCATCAATATATAATTTCATAGGCATATACTAACTGTACAACTCTCAAACATGGTCATACACATCCAAATCCGTCTGAAACGGGCTAAACCGTTCGAAACATATCAAAACTGACGAGATCGGACGAGATCGGACGAAATCGGACGAGATCGGACGGAATCGGACGTTAACCGGGGAAAGCCGGAGAAAGTATGAATAAACCGCGCAAACCATGCCAAATCCGTGGAAATAGGATTTCTACTATGTTTTGATTGTATTGATCATGTTGTGGTCGTCTTTAGCATGTTTTGGTTGGGTTTGGCTATGTTTTAACCAGACTTGAATGTAGCAAATTAGTTGGTGATGTAGTTGTGGTTTTACTAGACAAGGAAACCGTGATGGCATACCATCAATTGATATTAAAAATACGAGTGAGCTCCAACAACATTTAACATTGTTTGATCAACAAAACAATGATATTGATTTTCCTTCGGAAACCTACAAAGGTGTATAATATATAAAATAATGAAAAAAGCATAGTAAAATGGCTTTTTGGGCCTTCAAAAATCCTTAACCAGCTTAAAGTTGGTTACAACGATGTTCCTCTTGTTTTTTCGGTCGTTTTGACAGGTCACGGGCTGAAAACGAACTTACGGTGCTGAAGTTATAACCATTTTAAGAAAGCCTTCTTCGTCACACGATCTTGGGCTTCGAGAACCAAGTCAGTCTGTTCTTCAATACTTTTGCCTCCATCAATATATAATTTCATAGGCATATACTAACTGTACAACTTTCAAACATGGTCATACACATCCAAATCCGTCTGAAACGGGCTAAACCGTTCGAAACATATCAAAACAGACGAGATCGGACGAAATCGGACGAGATCGGACGGAATCGGACGTTAACCGGGGAAAGCCGGAGAAAGTATGAATAAACCGCGCAAACCATGCCAAATCCGTGGAAATAGGATTTCTACTATGTTTTGATTGTATTGATCATGTTGTGGTCGTCTTTAGCATGTTTTGGTTGGGTTTGGCTATGTTTTCACCAGACTTGAATGTAGCAAATTAGTTGGTGATGTAGTTGTGGTTTTACTAGACAAGGAAACCGTGATGGCATACCATCAATTGATATTAAAAATACGAGTGAGCTCCAACAACATTTAACATTGTTTGATCAACAAAACAATGATATTGATTTTCCTTCGGAAACCTACGAAGGTGTATAATATATAAAATAATGAAAAAAGCATAGTAAAATGGCTTTTTGGGCCTTCAAAAATCCTTAACCATCTTAAAGTTGGTTACAACGATGTTCCTCTTGTTTTTTTGGTCGTTTTGACAGGTCACGGGCTGAAAACGAACTTACGGTGCTGAAGTTATGACCATTTTAAGAAAGCCTTCTTCGTCACACGATCTTGGGCTTCGAGAACCAAGTCAGTCTGTTCTTCAATACTTTTGCCTCCATCAATATATAATTTCATAGGCATATACTAACTGTACAACTCTCAAACATGGTCATACACATCCAAATCCGTCTGAAACGGGCTAAACCGTTCGAAACATATCAAAACTGACGAGATCGGACGAGATCGGACGAAATCGGACGAGATCGGACGGAATCGGACGTTAACCGGGGAAAGCCGGAGAAAGTATGAATAAACCGCGCAAACCATGCCAAATCCGTGGAAATAGGATTTCTACTATGTTTTGATTGTATTGATCATGTTGTGGTCGTCTTTAGCATGTTTTGGTTGGGTTTGGCTATGTTTTAACCAGACTTGAATGTAGCAAATTACTTGGTGATGTAGTTGTGGTTTTACTTGACAAGGAAACCGTGATGGCATACCATCAATTGATATTAAAAATACGAGTGAGCTCCAACAACATTTAACATTGTTTGATCAACAAAACAATGATATTGATTTTCCTTCGGAAACCTACAAAGGTGTATAATATATAAAATAATGAAAAAAGCATAGTAAAATGGCTTTTTGGGCCTTCAAAAATCCTTAACCAGCTTAAAGTTGGTTACAACGATGTTCCTCTTGTTTTTCGGTCGTTTTGACAGGTCACGGGCTGAAAACGAACTTACGGTGCTGAAGTTATAACCATTTTAAGAAAGCCTTCTTCGTCACACGATCTTGGGCTTCGAGAACCAAGTCAGTCTGTTCTTCAATACTTTTGCCTCCATCAATATATAATTTCATAGGCATATACTAACTGTACAACTTTCAAACATGGTCATACACATCCAAATCCGTCTGAAACTGGCTAAACCGTTTGAAACATATCAAAACAGACGAGATCGGACGAAATCGGACGAGATCGGACGGAATCGGACGTTAACCGGGGAAAGCCGGAGAAAGTATGAATAAACCGCGCAAACCATGCCAAATCCGTGGAAATAGGATTTCTACTATGTTTTGATTGTATTGATCATGTTGTGGTCGTCTTTAGCATGTTTTGGTTGGGCTTGGCTATGTTTTAACCAGACTTGAATGTAGCAAATTAGTTGGTGATGTAGTTGTGGTTTTACTAGACAAGGAAACCGTGATGGCATACCATCAATTGATATTAAAAATACGAGTGAGCTCCAACAACATTTAACATTGTTTGATCAACAAAACAATGATATTGATTTTCCTTCGGAAACCTACGAAGGTGTATAATATATAAAATAATGAAAAAAGCATAGTAAAATGGCTTTTTGGGCCTTCAAAAATCCTTAACCATCTTAAAGTTGGTTACAACGATGTTCCTCTTGTTTTTTGGTCGTTTTGACAGGTCACGGGCTGAAAACGAACTTACGGTGCTGAAGTTATAACCATTTTAAGAAAGCCTTCTTCGTCACACGATCTTGGGCTTCGAGAACCAAGTCAGTCTGTTCTTCAATACTTTTGCCTCCATCAATATATAATTTCATAGGCATATACTAACTGTACAACTTTCAAACATGGTCATACACATCCAAATCCGTCTGAAACGGGCTAAACCGTTCGAAACATATCAAAACAGACGAGATCGGACGAAATCGGACGAGATCGGACGGAATCGGACGTTAACCGGGGAAAGCCGGAGAAAGTATGAATAAACCGCGCAAACCATGCCAAATCCGTGGAAATAGGATTTCTACTATGTTTTGATTGTATTGATCATGTTGTGGTCGTCTTTAATATGTTTTGGTTGGGTTTGGCTATGTTTTAACCAGACTTGAATGTAGCAAATTAGTTGGTGATGTAGTTGTGGTTTTACTAGACAAGGAAACCGTGATGGCATACCATCAATTGATATTAAAAATACGACTGAGCTCCAACAACATTTAACATTGTTTGATCAACAAAACAATGATATTGATTTTCCTTCGGAAACCTACAAAGGTGGATAATATACAAAATAATGAAAAAAGCATAGTAAAATGGCTTTTTGGGCCTTCATAAATCCTTAACCAGCTTAAAGTTGGTTACAACGATGTTCCTCTTGTTTTTTCGGACGTTTTGACAGGTCACGGGCTGAAAACGAACTTACGGTGCTGAAGTTATGACCATTTTAAGAAAGCCTTCTTCGTCACACGATCTTGGGCTTCGAGAACCAAGTCAGTCTGTTCTTCAATACTTTTGCCTCCATCAATATATAATTTCATAGGCATATACTAACTGTACAACTTTCAAACATGGTCATACACATCCAAATCCGTCTGAAACGGGCTAAACCGTTCGAAACATATCAAAACGGACAAGATCGGACGAGATCGGACGAAATCGGACGAGATCGGACGAAATCGGACGAGATCGGACGGAATCGGACGTTAACCGGGGAAAGCCAGAGAAAGTATGAATAAACCGCGCAAACCATGCAAAATCCATGGAAATAGGATTTCTACTATGTTTTGATTGTATTGATCATGTTGTGGTCGTCTTTAGCATGTTTTGGTTGGGTTTGGCTATGTTTTAACCAGACTTGAATGTAGCAAATTAGTTGGTGATGTAGTTGTGGTTTTACTAGACAAGAAATCGTGATGGCATACCATCAATTGATATTAAAAATACGAGTGAGCTCCAACAACATTTAACATTGTTTGATCAACAAAACAATGATATTGATTTTCCTTCGGAAACCTACAAAGAAGGATAATATACAAACTAATGAAAAAAGCATAGTAAAATGGCTTTTTGGGCCTTCAGAAATCCTTAACCAGTTTAAAGTTGGTTACAACGATGTTCCTCCTGTTTTTTCGGTCGTTTTGACAGGTCACGGGCTGAAAACGAACTTACGGTGCTGAAGTTATGACCATTTTAAGAAAGCCTTCTTCGTCACACGATCTTGGGCTTCGATAACCAAGTCAGTCTGTTCTTCAATACTTTTGCCTCCATCAATATATAATTTCATAGGCATATACTAACTGTACAACTTTCAAACATGGTCATACACATCCAAATCCGTCTGAAACGGGCTAAACCGTTCGAAACATATCAAAACGGACGAGATCGGACGAGATCGGACGAAATCGGACGAGATCGGACGGAATCGGACGTTAACCAGGGAAAGTCGGAGAAAGTATGAATAAACCGCGCAAAACATGCCAAATCCGTGGAAATAGGATTTCTACTATGTTTTGATTGTATTGATCATGTTGTGGTCGTCTTTAGCATGTTTTGGTTGGGTTTGGCTATGTTTTAACCAGACTTGAATGTAGAAAATTAGTTGGTGATGTAGTTGTGGTTTTACTAGACAAGGAAACCGTAATGGCATACCATCAATTGATATTAAAAATACGAGTGAGCTCCAACAACATTTAACATTGTTTGATCAACAAAACAATGATATTGATTTTCCTTCGGAAACCTACAAAGGTGGATAATATACAAAACAATGAAAAAAGCATAGTAAAATGGCTTTTTGGGCCTTCAAAAATCCTTAACCAGCTTAAAGTTGGTTACAACGATGTTCCTCTTGTTTTTTCGGTCGTTTTGACAGGTCACGGGCTGAAAACGAACTTACGGTGCTGAAGTTATGACCATTTTAAGAAACCCTTCTTCGTCACACGATCTTGGGCTTCGAGAACCAAGTCAGTCTGTTCTTCAATACTTTTGCCTCCATCAATATATAATTTCATAGGCATATACTAACTGTACAACTTTCAAACATGGTCATACACATCCAAATCCGTCTGAAACGGGCTAAACCGTTCGAAACATATCAAAACGGACGAGAACGGACGAGATCGGACGAGATCGGACGGAATCGGACGTTAACCGGGGAAAGCCGGAGAAAGTATGAATAAACCGCGCAAACCATGCCAAATCCGTGGAAATAGGATTTCTACTATGTTTTGATTGTATTGATCATGTTGTGGTCGTCTTTAGCATGTTTTGGTTGGGTTTGGCTATGTTTTAACCAGACTTGAATGTAGCAAATTAGTTGGTGATGTAGTTGTGGTTTTACTAGACAAGGAAATCGTGATGGCATACCATCTATTGATATTAAAAATACGAGTGAGCTCCAACAACATTTAACATTGTTTGATCAACAAAACAATGATATTGATTTTCCTTCGGAAACCTACAAAGGTGGATAATATACAAAATAATGAAAAAAGCATAGTAAAATGGCTTTTTGGGCCTTCAGAAATCCTTAACCAGCTTAAAGTTGGTTACAACGATGTTCCTCTTGTTTTTTCGGTCGTTTTGACAGGTCACGGGCTGAAAACGAACTTACGGTGCTGAAGTTATGACCATTTTAAGAAAGCCTTCTTCGTCACACGATCTTGGGCTTCGAGAACCAAGTCAGTCTGTTCTTCAATACTTTTGCCTCCATCAATATATAATTTCATAGGCATATACTAACTGTACAACTCTCAAACATGGTCATACACATCCAAATCCGTCTGAAACGGGCTAAACCGTTCGAAACATATCAAAACTGACGAGATCGGACGAGATCGGACGAAATCGGACGAGATCGGACGGAATCGGACGTTAACCGGGGAAAGTCGGAGAAAGTATGAATAAACCGCGCAAACCATGCCAAATCCGTGGAAATAGGATTTCTACTATGTTTTGATTGTATTGATCATGTTGTGGTCGTCTTTAGCATGTTTTGGTTGGGTTTGGCTATGTTTTAACCAGACTTGAATGTAGCAAATTAGTTGGTGATGTAGTTGTGGTTTTACTAGACAAGGAAACCGTAATGGCATACCATCAATTGATATTAAAAATACGAGTGAGCTCCAACAACATTTAACATTGTTTGATCAACAAAACAATGATATTGATTTTCCTTCGGAAACCTACAAAGGTGGATAATATACAAAACAATGAAAAAAGCATAGTAAAATGGCTTTTTGGGTCTTCAAACATGCTTAACCAGCTTAAAGCTGGTTAGAACGATGTTCCTCTTGTTTTTTCGGTCGTTTTGACAGGTCACGGGCTGAAAACGAACTTACGGTGCTGAAGTTATGACCATTTTAAGAAAGCCTTCTTCGTCACACGATCTTGGGCTTCGAGAACCAAGTCAGTCTGTTCTTCAATACTTTTGCCTCCATCAATATATAATTTCATAGGCATATACTAACTGTACAACTTTCAAACATGGTCATAGACATCAAAATCCGTCTGAAACGGGCTAAACCGTTCGAAACATATCAAAACGGACGAGATCGGACGAGATCGGACGAAATCGGACGAGATCGGACAGAATCGGACGTTAACAGGGGAAAGCCGGAGAAATTATGAATAAACCGCGCAAACCATGCCAAATCCGTGGAAATAGGATTTCTACTATGTTTTGATTGTATTGATCATGTTGTGGTCGTCTTTAGCATGTTTTGGTTGGGTTTGGCTATGTTTTAACCAGACTTGAATGTAGCAAATTAGTTGGTGATGTAGTTGTGGTTTTACTAGACAAGGAAATCGTGATGGCATACCATCAATTGATATTAAAAATACGAGTGAGCTCCAACAACATTTAACATTGTTTGATCAACAAAACAATGATATTGATTTTCCTTCGGAAACCTACAAAGGTGGATAATATACAAAATAATGAAAAAAGCATAATAAAATGGCTTTTTGGGCCTTCAGAAATCCTTAACCAGCTTAAAGTTGGTTACAACGATGTTCCTCTTGTTTTTTCGGTCGTTTTGACAGGTCACGGGCTGAAAACGAACTTACGGTGCTGAAGTTATGACCATTTTAAGAAAGCCTTCTACGTCACACGATCTTGGGCTTCGAGAACCAAGTCAGTCTGTTCTTCAATACTTTTGCCTCCATCAATATATAATTTCATAGGCATATACTAACTGTACAACTCTCAAACATGGTCATACACATCCAAATCCGTCTGAAACGGGCTAAACCGTTCGAAACATATTAAAACTGACGAGATCGGACGAAATCGGACGAGATCGGACGGAATCGGACGTTAACCGGGGAAAGTCGGAGAAAGTATGAATAAACCGCGCAAACCATGCCAAATCCGTGGAAATAGGATTTCTACTATGTTTTGATTGTATTGATCATGTTGTGGTCGTCTTTAGCATGTTTTTGTTGGGTTTGGCTATGTTTTAACCAGACTTGAATGTAGCAAATTAGTTGGTGATGTAGTTGTGGTTTTACTAGACAAGGAAACTGTAATGGCATACCATCAATTGATATTAAAAATACGAGTGAGCTCCAACAACATTTAACATTGTTTGATCAACAAAACAATGATATTGATTTTCCTTCGGAAACCTACAAAGGTGGATAATATACAAAACAATGAAAAAAGCATAGTAAAATGGCTTTTTGGGCCTTCAAACGTCCTTAACCAGCTTAAAGTTGGTTACAACGATGTTCCTCTTGTTTTTTCGGTCGTTTTGACAGGTCACGGGCTGAAAACGAACTTACGGTGCTGAAGTTATGACCATTTTAAGAAAGCCTTCTTCGTCACACGATCTTGGGCTTCGAGAACCAAGTCAGTCTGTTCTTCAATACTCTTGCCTCCATCAATATATAATTTCATAGGCATATACTAACTGTACAACTTTCAAACATGGTCATACACATCCAAATCCGTCTGAAACGGGCTAAACCGTTCGAAACATATCAAAACGGACGAGATCGGACGAAATCGGACAAGATCGGACAGAATCGGACGTTAACAGGGGAAAGCCGGAGAAAGTATTAATAAACCGCGCAAACCATGCCAAATCCGTGGAAATAGGATTTCTACTATGTTTTGATTGTATTGATCATGTTGTGGTCGTCTTTAGCATGTTTTGGTTGGGTTTGGCTATGTTTTAACCAGACTTGAATGTAGCAAATTAGTTGGTGAGGTAGTTGTGGTTTTACTAGACAAGGAAATCGTGATGGCATACCATCAATTGATATTAAAAATACGAGTGAGCTCCAACAACATTTAACATTGTTTGATCAACAAAACAATGATATTGATTTTCCTTCGGAAACCAACAAAGGTGGATAATATACAAAATAATGAAAAAAGCATAGTAAAATGGCTTTTTGGGCCTTCAAAAATCCTTAACCAGCTTAAAGTTGGTTACAACGATGTTCCTCTTGTTTTTTCGGTCGTTTTGACAGGTCACGGGCTGAAATCGAACTTACGGTGCTGAAGTTATGACCATTTTAAGAAAGCCTTCTTCGTCACACGATCTTGGGCTTCGAGAACCAAGTCAGTCTGTTCTTCAATACTTTTGCCTCCATCAATATATAATTTTATAGGCATATACTAAGTGTACAACTCTCAAACATGGTCATACACATCCAAATCCGTCTGAAACGGGCTAAACCGTTCGAAACATATCAAAAGTGACGAGATCGGACGAGATCGGACGAAATCGGACGAGATCGGACGGAATCGGACGTTAACCGGGGAAAGTCGGAGAAAGTATGAATAAACCGCGCAAACCATGCCAAATCCGTGGAAATAGGATTTCTACTATGTTTTGATTGTATTGATCATGTTGTGGTCGTCTTTTAGCATGTTTTGGTTGGGTTTGGCTATGTTTTAACCAGACTTGAATGTAGCAAATTAGTTGGTGATGTAGTTGTGGTTTTACTAGACAAGGAAACCGTAATGGCATACCATCAATTGATATTAAAAATACGAGTGAGCTCCAACAACATTTAACATTGTTTGATCAACAAAACAATGATATTGATTTTCCTTCGGAAACCTACAAAGGTGGATAATATACAAAACAATGAAAAAAGCATAGTAAAATGGCTTTTTGGGTCTTCAAACATGCTTAACCAGCTTAAAGCTGGTTACAACGATGTTCCTCTTGTTTTTTCGGTCGTTTTGACAGGTCACGGGCTGAAAACGAACTTACGGTGCTGAAGTTATGACCATTTTAAGAAAGCCTTCTTCGTCACACGATCTTGGGCTTCGAGAACCAAGTCAGTCTGTTCTTCAATACTTTTGCCTCCATCAATATATAATTTCATAGGCATATACTAACTGTACAACTTTCAAACATGGTCATACACATCAAAATCCGTCTGAAACGGGCTAAACCGTTCG
This sequence comes from Glebionis coronaria, assembly GCA_025667525.1. Taxonomy (NCBI): domain Eukaryota; kingdom Viridiplantae; phylum Streptophyta; class Magnoliopsida; order Asterales; family Asteraceae; genus Glebionis; species Glebionis coronaria. The sequence continues at coordinate 47,598 of JANFOE010000939.1, forward strand.
AAACATATCAAAACGGATGAGATCGGACGAGATCGGACGAAATCGGACGAGATCGGACAGAATCGGACGTTAACAGGGGAAAGCCGGAGAAATTATTAATAAACCGCGCAAACCATGCCAAATCCGTGGAAATAGGATTTCTACTATGTTTTGATTGTATTGATCATGTTGTGGTCGTCTTTAGCATGTTTTGGTTGGGTTTGGCTATGTTTTAACCAGACTTGAATGTAGCAAATTAGTTGGTGATGTAGTTGTGGTTTTACTAGACAAGGAAATCGTGATGGCATACCATCAATTGATATTAAAAATACGAGTGAGCTCCAACAACATTTAACATTGTTTGATCAACAAAACAATGATATTGATTTTCCTTCGGAAACCTACAAAGGTGGATAATATACAAAATAATGAAAAAAGCATAGTAAAATGGCTTTTTGGGCCTTCAGAAATCCTTAACCAGCTTAAAGTTGGTTACAACGATGTTCCTCTTGTTTTTTCGGTCGTTTTGACAGGTCACGGGCTGAAAACGAACTTACGGTGCTGAAGTTATGACCATTTTAAGAAAGCCTTCTACGTCACACGATCTTGGGCTTCGAGAACCAAGTCAGTCTGTTCTTCAATACTTTTGCCTCCATCAATATATAATTTCATAGGCATATACTAACTGTACAACTCTCAAACATGGTCATACACATCCAAATCCGTCTGAAACGGGCTAAACCGTTCGAAACATATTAAAACTGACGAGATCGGACGAAATCGGACGAGATCGGACGGAATCGGACGTTAACCGGGGAAAGTCGGAGAAAGTATGAATAAACCGCGCAAACCATGCCAAATCCGTGGAAATAGGATTTCTACTATGTTTTGATTGTATTGATCATGTTGTGGTCGTCTTTAGCATGTTTTTGTTGGGTTTGGCTATGTTTTAACCAGACTTGAATGTAGCAAATTAGTTGGTGATGTAGTTGTGGTTTTACTAGACAAGGAAACTGTAATGGCATACCATCAATTGATATTAAAAATACGAGTGAGCTCCAACAACATTTAACATTGTTTGATCAACAAAACAATGATATTGATTTTCCTTCGGAAACCTACAAAGGTGGATAATATACAAAACAATGAAAAAAGCATAGTAAAATGGCTTTTTGGGCCTTCAAACGTCCTTAACCAGCTTAAAGTTGGTTACAACGATGTTCCTCTTGTTTTTTCGGTCGTTTTGACAGGTCACGGGCTGAAAACGAACTTACGGTGCTGAAGTTATGACCATTTTAAGAAAGCCTTCTTCGTCACACGATCTTGGGCTTCGAGAACCAAGTCAGTCTGTTCTTCAATACTCTTGCCTCCATCAATATATAATTTCATAGGCATATACTAACTGTACAACTTTCAAACATGGTCATACACATCCAAATCCGTCTGAAACGGGCTAAACCGTTCGAAACATATCAAAACGGACGAGATCGGACGAAATCGGACAAGATCGGACAGAATCGGACGTTAACAGGGGAAAGCCGGAGAAAGTATGAATAAACCGCGCAAACCATGCCAAATCCGTGGAAATAGGATTTCTACTATGTTTTGATTGTATTGATCATGTTGTGGTCGTCTTTAGCATGTTTTGGTTGGGTTTGGCTATGTTTTAACCAGACTTGAATGTAGCAAATTAGTTGGTGAGGTAGTTGTGGTTTTACTAGACAAGGAAATCGTGATGGCATACCATCAATTGATATTAAAAATACGAGTGAGCTCCAACAACATTTAACATTGTTTGATCAACAAAACAATGATATTGATTTTCCTTCGGAAACCAACAAAGGTGGATAATATACAAAATAATGAAAAAAGCATAGTAAAATGGCTTTTTGGGCCTTCAGAAATCCTTAACCACCTTAAAGTTGGTTACAACGATGTTCCTCTTGTTTTTTCGGTCGTTTTGACAGGTCACGGGCAGAAAACGAACTTACGGTGCTGAAGTTATGACCATTTTAAGAAAGCCTTCTTCGTCACACGATCTTGGGCTTCGAGAACCAAGTCAGTCTGTTCTTCAATACTTTTGCCTCCATCAATATATAATTTCATAGGCATATACTAACTGTACAACTCTCAAACATGGTCATACACATCCAAATCCGTCTGAAACGGGCTAAACCGTTCGAAACATATCAAAACGGACGAGATCGGACGAGATCGGACGAAATCGGACGAGATCGGACGGAATCGGACGTTAACCGGGGAAAGCCGGAGAAAGTATGAATAAACCGCGCAAACCATGCCAAATCCATGGAAATAGGATTTCTACTATGTTTTGATTGTATTGATCATGTTGTGGTCGTCTTTAGCATGTTTTGGTTGGGTTTGGCTATGTTTTAACCAGACTTGAATGTAGCAAACTAGTTGGTGATGTAGTTGTGGTTTTACTAGACAAGGAAACCGTAATGGCATACCATCAATTGATATTAAAAATACGAGTGAGCTCCAACAACATTTAACAATGTTTGATCAACAAAACAATGATATCGATTTTCCTTCGGAAACCTATAAAGGTGGATAATATACAAAACAATGAAAAAAGCATAGTAAAATGGCTTTTTGGGCCTTCAAAAATCCTTAACCAGCTTAAAGTTGGTTATAACGATGTTCCTCTTGTTTTTTCGGTCGTTTTGACAGGTCACGGGCTGAAAACGAACTTACGGTGCTGAAGTTATGACCATTTTAAGAAAGCCTTCTTCGTCACACGATCTTGGGCTTCGAGAACCAAGTCAGTCTGTTCTTCAATACTTTTGCCTCCATCAATATATAATTTCATAGGCATATACTAACTGTACAACTTTCAAACATGGTCATACACATCCAAATCCGTCTGAAACGGGCTAAACCGTTCGAAACATATCAAAACGGACGAGATCGGACGAAATCGGACGAGATCGGACAGAATCGGACGTTAACAGGGGAAAGCCGGAGAAAGTATGAATAAACCGCGCAAACCATGCCAAATCCGTGGAAATAGGATTTCTACTATGTTTTGATTGTATTGATCATGTTGTGGTCGTCTTTAGCATGTTTTGGTTGGGTTTGGCTATGTTTTAACCAGACTTGAATGTAGCAAATTAGTTGGTGATGTAGTTGTGGTTTTACTAGACAAGGAAATCGTGATGGCATACCATCAATTGATATTAAAAATACGAGTGAGCTCCAACAAAATTTAACATTGTTTGATCAACAAAACAAAGATATTGATTTTCCTTCGGAAACCTACAAAGGTGGATAATATAAAAAATAATGAAAAAAGCATAGTAAAATGGCTTTTTGGGCCTTCAGAAATCCTTAACCAGCTTAAAGTTGGTTACAACGATGTTCCTCTTGTTTTTTCGGTCGTTTTGACAGGTCACGGGCTGAAAACGAACTTACGGTGCTGAAGTTATGACCATTTTAAGAAAGCCTTCTTCGTCACACGATCTTGGGCTTCGAGAACCAAGTCAGTCTGTTCTTCAATACTTTTGCCTCCATCAATATATAATTTCATAGGCATATACTAACTGTACAACTCTCAAACATGGTCATACACATCCAAATCCGTCTGAAACGGGCTAAACCGTTCGAAACATATCAAAACGGACGAGATCGGACGAAATCGGACGAGATCGGACGGAATCGGACGTTAACCGGGGAAAGCCGAAGAAAGTATGAATAAACCGCGCAAACCATGCCAAATCCGTGGAAATAGGATTTCTACTATGTTTTGATTGTATTGATCATGTTGTGGTCGTCTTTAGCATGTTTTGGTTGGGTTTGGCTATGTTTTAACCAGACTTGAATGTAGCAAATTAGTTGGTGATGTAGTTGTGGTTTTACTAGACAAGGAAACCGTAATGGTATACCATCAATTGATATTAAAAATACGAGTGAGCTCCAACAACATTTAACATTGTTTGATCAACAAAACAATGATATTGATTTTCCTTCGGAAACTTACAAAGGTGGATAATATACAAAATAATGAAAAAAGCATAGTAAAATGGCTTTTTGGGCCTTCAAAAATCCTTAACCAGCTTAAAGTTGGTTACAACGATGTTCCTCTTGTTTTTTCGGTCGTTTTGACAGGTCACGGGCTGAAAACGAACTTACGGTGCTGAAGTTATGACCATTTTAAGAAAGCCTTTTACGTCACACGATCTTGGGCTTCGAGAACCAAGTCAGTCTGTTTTTCAATACTTTTGCCTCCATCAATATATAATTTCATAGGCATATACTAACTGTACAAGTTTCAAACATGGTCATACACATCCAAATCCGTCTGAAACGGGATAAACCGTTCGAAACATATCAAAACGGACGAGATCGGACGAAATCGGACGAGATCGGACGGAATCGGACGTTAAACGGGGAAAGCCGGAGAAAGTATGAATAAACCGCGCAAACCATGCCAAATCCGTGGAAATAGGATTTCTACTATGTTTTGATTGTATTGATCATGTTGTGGTCGTCTTTAGCATGTTTTGGTTGGGTTTGGCTATGTTTTAACCAGACTTGAATGTAGCAAATTAGTTGGTGATGTAGTTGTGGTTTTACTAGACAAGGAAACCGTAATGGCATACCATCAATTGATATTAAAAATACGAGTGAGCTCCAACAACATTTAACATTGTTTGATCAACAAAACAATGATATCGATTTTCCTTCGGAAACCTACAAAGGTGGATAATATACAAAACAATGAAAAAAGCATAGTAAAATGGCTTTTTGGGCCTTCAAAAATCCTTAACCAGCTTAAAGTTGGTTACAACGATGTTCCTCTTGTTTTTTCGGTCGTTTTGACAGGTCACGGGCTGAAAACGAACTTACGGTGCTGAAGTTATGACCATTTTAAGAAAGCCTTTTACGTCACACGATCTTGGGCTTCGAGAACCAAGTCAGTCTGTTTTTCAATACTTTTGCCTCCATCAATATATAATTTCATAGGCATATACTAACTGTACAAGTTTCAAACATGGTCATACACATCCAAATCCGTCTGAAACGGGCTAAACCGTTCGAAACATATCAAAACGGACGAGATCGGACGAAATCGGACGAGATCGGACGGAATCGGACGTTAAACGGGGAAAGCCGGAGAAAGTATGAATAAACCGCGCAAACCATGCCAAATCCGTGGAAATAGGATTTCTACTATGTTTTGATTGTATTGATCATGTTGTGGTCGTCTTTAGCATGTTTTGGTTGGGTTTGGCTATGTTTTAACCAGACTTGAATGTAGCAAATTAGTTGGTGATGTAGTTGTGGTTTTACTAGACAAGGAAACCGTAATGGCATACCATCAATTGATATTAAAAATACGAGTGAGCTCCAACAACATTTAACATTGTTTGATCAACAAAACAATGATATCGATTTTCCTTCGGAAACCTACAAAGGTGGATAATATACAAAACAATGAAAAAAGCATAGTAAAATGGCTTTTTGGGCCTTCAAAAATCCTTAACCAGCTTAAAGTTGGTTACAACGATGTTCCTCTTGTTTTTTCGGTCGTTTTGACAGGTCACGGTCTGAAAACGAACTTACGGTGCTGAATTTATGACCATTTTAAGAAAGCCTTCTTCGTCACACGATCTTGGGCTTCGAGAACCAAGTCAGTCTGTTCTTCAATACTTTTGCCTCCATCAATATATAATTTCATAGGCATATACTAACTGTACAACTTTCAAACATGGTCATACACATCCAAATCCGTCTGAAACGGGCTAAACCGTTCGAAACATATCAAAACGAGATCGGACGAAATCGGACGAGATCGGACAGAATCGGACGTTAACAGGGGAAAGCCGGAGAAAGTATGAATAAACCGCGCAAACCATGCCAAATCCGTGGAAATAGGATTTCTACTATGTTTTGATTGTATTGATCATGTTGTGGTCGTCTTTAGCATGTTTTGGTTGGGTTTGGCTATGTTTTAACCAGACTTGAATGTAGCAAATTAGTTGGTGATGTAGTTGTGGTTTTACTAGACAAGGAAATCGTGATGGCATACCATCAATTGATAGTAAAAATACGAGTGAGCTCCAACAACATTTAACATTGTTTGATCAACAAAACAATGATATTGATTTTCCTTCGGAAACCTACAAAGGTGGATAATATACAAAATAATGAAAAAAGCATAGTAAAATGGCTTTTTGGGCCTTCAGAAATCCTTAACCAGCTTAAAGTTGGTTACAACGATGTTCCTCTTGTTTTTTCGGTCGTTTTGACAGGTCACAGGCTGAAAACAAACTTACGGTGCTGAAGTTATGACCATTTTAAGAAAGCCTTCTTCGTCACACGATCTTGGGCTTCGAGAACCAAGTCAGTTTGTTCTTCAATACTTTTGCCTCCATCAATATATAATTTCATAGGCATATACTAACTGTACAACTCTCAAACATGGTCATACACATCCAAATCCGTCTGAAACGGGCTAAACCGTTCGAAACATATCAAAACGGACGAGATCGGACGAGATCGGACGAAATCGGACGAGATCGGACGGAATCGGACGTTAACCGGGGAAAGCCGGAGAAAGTATGAATAAACCGCGCAAACCATGCCAAATCCGTGGAAATAGGATTTCTACTATGTTTTGATTGTATTGATCATGTTGTGGTCGTCTTTAGCATGTTTTGGTTGGGTTTGGCTATGTTTTAACCAGACTTGAATGTAGCAAATTAGTTGGTGATGTAGTTGTGGTTTTACTAGACAAGGAAACCGTAATGGTATACCATCAATTGATATTAAAAATACGAGTGAGCTCCAACAACATTTAACATTGTTTGATCAACAAAACAATGATATTGATTTTCCTTCGGAAACCTACAAAGGTGAATAATATACAAAATAATGAAAAAAGCATAGTAAAATGGCTTTTTGGGCCTTCAAAAATCCTTAACCAGCTTAAAGTTGGTTACAACGATGTTCCTCTTGTTTTTCGGTCGTTTTGACAGGTCACGGGCTGAAAACGAACTTACGGTGCTGAAGTTATGACCATTTTAAGAAAGCCTTTTACGTCACACGATCTTGGGCTTCGAGAACCAAGTCAGTCTGTTCTTCAATACTTTTTCCTCCATCAATATATAATTTCATAGGCATATACTAACTGTACAACTTTCAAACATGGTCATACACATCCAAATCCGTCTGAAACGGGCTAAACCGTTCGAAACATATCAAAACGGACGAGATCGGACGAGATCGGACGAAATCGGACGAGATCGGACGGAATCGGACGTTAACCGGGGAAAGCCGGAGAAAGTATGAATAAACCGCGCAAACCATGCCAAATCCGTGGAAATAGGATTTCTACTATGTTTTGATTGTATTGATCATGTTGTGGTCGTCTTTAGCATGTTTTGGTTGGGTTTGGCTATGTTTTAATCAGACTTGAATGTAGCAAATTAGTTGGTGATGTAGTTGTGGTTTTACTAGACAAGGAAATCATGATGGCATACCATCAATTGATATTAAAAATACGAGTGAGCTCCAACAACATTTAACATTGTTTGATCAACAAAACAATGATATGGATTTTCCTTCGGAAACCTACAAAGGTGGATAATATATAAAATAATGAAAAAAGCATAGTAAAATGGCTTTTTGGGCCTTCAGAAATCCTTAACCAGCTTAAAGTTGGTTACAACGATATTCCTCTTGTTTTTTCAGTCATTTTGACAGGTCACGGGCTGAAAACGAACTTACGGTGCTGAAGTTATGACCATTTTAAGAAAGCCTTCTTCGTCACACGATCTTGGGCTTCGAGAACCAAGTCAGTCTGTTCTTCAATACTTTTGCCTCCATCAATATATAAATTCATAGGCATATACTAACTGTACAACTTTCAAACATGGTCATACACATCCAAATCCGGCTGAAACGGGCTAAACCGTTCGAAACATATCAAAACGGGCGAGATCAGACGAGATCGGACGAAATCGGACGAGATCGGACGGAATCAGACGTTAACCAGGGAAGCCGGAGAAAGTATGAATAAACCAGGGCAAACCATGCCAAATCCGTGGAAATAGGATTTCTACTACGTTTTGATTGTATTGATCATGTTGTGGTCGTCTTTAGCATGTTTTGGTTGGGTTTGGCTATGTTTTAACCAGACTTGAATGTAGCAAATTAGTTGGTGATGTAGTTGTGGTTTTACTAGACAAGGAAACCGTGATGGCATACCATCAATTGATATTAAAAATACGAGTGAGCTCCAACAACATTTAACATTGTTTGATCAACAAAACAATGATATTGATTTTCCTTCGGAAACCTACAAAGGTGGATAATATACAAAATAATGAAAAAATCATAGTAAAATGGCTTTTTGGGCCTTCAAAAATCCTTAACCAGCTTAAAGTGGTTACAACGATGTTCCTCTTGTTTTTTCGGTCGTTTTGACAGGTCACGGGCTGAAAACGAACTTACGGTGCTGAAGTTATGACCATTTTAAGAAAGCCTTCTTCGTCACACGATCTTGGGCTTCGAGAACCAAGTCAGTCTGTTCTTCAATACTTTTGCCTCCATCAATATATAATTTCATAGGCATATACTAACTGTACAACTTTCAAACATGGTCATACACATCCAAATCTGTCTGAAACGGGCTAAACCGTTCGAAACATATCAAAACGGACGAGATCGGACGAGATCGGACGAAATCAGACGAGATCGGACGGAATCGGACGTTAACCGGGGAAAGCCGGAGAAAGTATGAATAAACCGCGCAAACCATGCCAAATCCGTGGAAATAGGATTTCTATTATGTTTTGATTGTATTGATCATGTTGTGGTCGTCTTTAGCATGTTTTGGTTGGGTTTGGCTATTTTTTAACCAGACTTGAATGTAGCAAATTAGTTGGTGATGTAGTTGTGGTTTTACTAGACAAGGAAATCGTGATGGCATACCATCAATTGATATTAAAAATACGAGTGAGCTCCAACAACATTTAACATTGTTTGATCAACAAAACAATGATATTGATTTTCCTTCGGAAACCTACAAAGGTGGATAATATACAAAATAATGAAAAAAGCATAGTAAAATGGCTTTTTGGGCCTTCAGAAATCCTTAACCAGCTTAAAGTTGGTTACAACGATGTTCCTCTTGTTTTTTCGGTCGTTTTGACAGGTCATGGGCTGAAAACGAACTTACGGTGCTGAAGTTATGACCATTTTAAGAAAGCCTTCTTCGTCACACGATCTTGGGCTTCGAGAACCAAGTCAGTCTGTTCTTCAATACTTTTGCCTCCATCAATATATAATTTCATAGGCATATACTAACTGTACAACTTTCAAACATGGTCATACACATCCAAATTCGTCTGAAACGGGCTAAACCGTTCGAAACATATCAAAACGGACGAGATCGGACGAGATCGGACGAAATCGGACGAGATCGGACGGAATCGGACGTTAACCGGGGAAAGCCGGAGAAAGTATGAATAAACCGCGCAAACCATGCCAAATCCGTCGAAATAGGATTTCTACTATATTTTGATTGTATTGATCATGTTGTGGTCGTCTTTAGCATGTTTTGGTTGGGTTTGGCTATGTTTTAACCAGACTTGAATGTAGTAAATTAGTTGGTGATGTAGTTGTGGTTTTACTAGACAAGGAAACCGTGATGGCATACCATCAATTGATATTAAAAATACGAGTGAGCTCCAACAACATTTAACATTGTTTGATCAACAAAACAATGATATTGATTTTCCTTCGGAAACCTACAAAGGTGGATAATATACAAAATAATGAAAAAAGCATAGTAAAATGGCTTTTTGGGCCTTCAAAAATCCTTAACCAGCTTAAAGTTGGTTACAACGATGTTCCCCTTGTCTTTTCGGTCGTTTTGACAGGTCACGGGCTGAAAACGAACTTACGGTGCTGAAGTTATGACCATTTTAAGAAAGCCTTCTTCGTCACACGATCTTGGGCTTCGAGAACCAAGTCAGTCTGTTCTTCAATACTTTTGCCTCCATCAATATATAATTTCATAGGCATATACTAACTGTACAACTTTCAAACATGGTCATACACATACAAATCCGTCTGAAACGGGCTAAGCCGTTCGAAACGTATCAAAACGGACGAGATCGGACGAAATCGGACGAGATCGGACGGAATCGGACGTTAACCGGGGAAAGCCGGAGAAAGTATGAATAAACCGCGCAAACCATGCCAAATCCGTGGAAATAGGATTTCTACTATGTTTTGATTGTATTGATCATGTTGTGGTCGTCTTTAGCATGTTTTGGTTGGGTTTGGCTATGTTTTAACCAGACTTGAATGTAGCAAATTAGTTGGTGATGTAGTTGTGGTTTTACTAGACAAGGAAATCGTGATGGCATACCATCAATTGATATTAAAAATACGAGTGAGCTCCAACAACATTTAACATTGTTTGATCAACAAAAAAATGATATTGATTTTCCTTCGGAAACCTACAAAGGTGGATAATATACAAAATAATGAAAGGCGCATAGTAAAATGGCTTTTTGGGCCTTCAAAAATCCTTAACCAGCTTAAAGTTGGTTACAACGATGTTCCTCTTGTCTTTTCGGTCGTTTTGACAGGTCACGGGCTGAAAACGAACTTACGGTGCTGAAGTTATGACCATTTTAAGAAAGCCTTCTTCGTCACACGATCTTGGGCTTCGAGAACCAAGTCAGTCTGTTCTTCAATACTCTTGCCTCCATCAATATATAATTTCATAGGCATATACTAACTGTACAACTTTCAAACATGGTCATACACATCCAAATCCGTCTGAAACGGGCTAAACCGTTCGAAACATATCAAAACGGACGAGATCGGACGAGATCGGACGAAATCGGACGAGATCGGACGGAATCGGACGTTAACCGGGGAAAGCCGGAGAAAGTATGAATAAACCGCGCAAACCATGCCAAATCCGTGGAAATAGGATTTCTACTATGTTTTGATTGTATTGATCATGTTGTGGTCGTCTTTAGCATGTTTTGGTTGGGTTTGGCTATGTTTTAACCAGACTTGAATGTAGCAAATTAGTTGGTGATGTAGTTGTGGTTTTACTAGACAAGGAAACCGTGATGGCATACCATCAATTGATATTAAAAATACGAGTGAGCTCCAACAACATTTAACATTGTTTGATCAACAAAAAAATGATATTGATTTTCCTTCGGAAACCTACAAAGGTGGATAATATACAAAATAATGAAAAAAGCATAGTAAAATGGCTTTTTGGGCCTTCAAAAATCCTTAACCAGCTTAAAGTTGGTTACAACGATGTTCCTCTTGTCTTTTCGGTCGTTTTGACAGGTCACGGGCTGAAAACGAACTTACGGTGCTGAAGTTATGACCATTTTAAGAAAGCCTTCTTCGTCACACGATCTTGGGCTTCGAGAACCAAGTCAGTCTGTTCTTCAATACTTTTGCCTCCATCAATATATAATTTCATAGGCATATACTAACTGTACAACTTTCAAACATGGTCATACACATCCAAATCCGTCTGAAACGGGCTAAACCGTTCGAAACATATCAAAACGGACGAGATCGGACGAGATCGGACGGAATCGGACGTTAACCGGGGAAAGCCGGAGAAAGTATGAATAAACCGCGCAAACCATGGCAAATCCGTGGAAATAGGATTTCTACTATATTTTGATTGTATTGATCATGTTGTGGTCGTCTTTAGCATGTTTTGGTTGGGTTTGGCTATGTTTTAACCAGACTTGAATGTAGCAAATTAGTTGGTGATGTAGTTGTGGTTTTACTAGACAAGGAAACCGTGATGGCATACCATCAATTGATATTAAAAATACGAGTGAGCTCCAACAACATTTAACATTGTTTGATCAACAAAACAATGATATTGATTTTCCTTCGGAAACCTACAAAGGTGGATAATATACAAAATAATGAAAAAAGCATAGTAAAATGGCTTTTTGGGCCTTCAGAAATCCTTAACCAGCTTAAAGTTGGATACAACGATGTTCCTCTTGTTTTTCGGTCGTTTTGACAGGTCACGGGCTGAAAACGAACTTACGGTGCTGAAGTTATGACCATTTTAAGAAAGCCTTCTTCCTCACACGATCTTGGGCTTCGAGAACCAAGTCAGTCTGTTCTTCAATACTTTTGCCTCCATCAATATATAATTTCATAGGCATATACTAACTGTACAACTTTCAAACATGGTCATACACATCCAAATCCGTCTGAAACGGGCTAAACCGTTCGAAACATATCAAAACGGACGAGATCGGACGAGATCGGACGAGATCGGACGAAATCGGACGAGATCGGACGGAATCAGATGTTAACCGGGGAAAGCCGGAGAAAGTATGAATAAACCGCGCAAACCATGCCAAATCCGTGGAAATAGGATTTCTACTATGTTTTGATTGTATTGATCATGTTGTGGTAGTCTTTAGCATGTTTTGGTTGGGTTTGGCTATGTTTTAACCAGACTTGAATGTAGCAAATTAGTTGGTGATGTAGTTGTGGTTTTACTAGACAAGGAAACCGTGATGGAATACCATCAATTGATATTAAAAATACGAGTGAGCTCCAACAACATTTAACATTGTTTGATCAACAAAACAATGATATTGATTTTCCTTCGGAAACCTACAAAGGTGGATAATATACAAAATAATGAAAAAAGCATAGTAAAATGGCTTTTTGGGCCTTCAAAAATCCTTAACCAGCTTAAAGTTGGTTACAACGATGTTCCTCTTGTTTTTTCGGTCGTTTTGACAGGTCACGGGCTGAAAACGAACTTACGGTGCTGAAGTTATGACCATTTTAAGAAAGCCTTCTTCGTCACACGATCTTGGGCTTCGAGAACCAAGTCAGTCTTTTCTTCAATACTTTTGCCTCCATCAATACATAATTTCATAGGCATATACTAACTGTACAACTTTCAAACATGGTCATACACATCCAAATCCGTCTGAAACGGGCTAAACCGTTCGAAACATATCAAAACGGACGAGATCGGACGAAATCGGACGAGATCGGACGGAATCGGATGTTAACCGGGGAAAGCCGGAGAAAGTATGAATAAACCGCGCAAACCATGCCAAATCCGTGGAAATAGGATTTCTACTATGTTTTGATTGTATTGATCATGTTGTGGTAGTCTTTAGCATGTTTTGGTTGGGTTTGGCTATGTTTTAACCAGACTTGAATGTAGCAAATTAGTTGGTGATGTAGTTGTGGTTTTACTAGACAAGGAAACCGTGATGGCATACCATCAATTGATATTAAAAATACGAGTGAGTTCCAACAACATTTAACATTGTTTGATCAACAAAACAATGATATTGATTTTCCTTCGGAAACCTACAAAGGTGGATAATATACAAAATAATGAAAAAAGCATAGTAAAATGGCTTTTTGGGCCTTCAAAAATCTTACCCAGCTTAAAGTTGGTTACAACGATGTTCCTCTTGTTTTTTCGGTCGTTTTGACAGGTCACGGGCTGAAAACGAACTTACGGTGCTGAAGTTATGACCATTTTAAGAAAGCCTTCTTCGTCACACGATCTTGGGCTTCGAGAACCAAGTCAGTCTGTTCTTCAATACTTTTGCCTCCATCAATATATAATTTCATAGGCATATACTAACTGTACAACTTTCAAACATGGTCATACACATCCAAATCCGTCTGAAACGGGCTAAACCGATCGAAACATATCAAAACGGACGAGATCGGACGAGATCGGACGAAATCGGACGAGATCGGACGGAATCAGACGTTAACCGGGGAAAGCCGGAGAAAGTATGAATAAACCGCGCAAACCATGCCAAATCCGTGGAAATAGGATTTCTACTATGTTTTGATTGTATTGATCATGTTGTGGTCGTCTTTAGCATGTTTTGGTTGGGTTTGGCTATGTTTTAACCAGACTTGAATGTAGCAAATTAGTTGGTGATGTAGTTGTGGTTTTACTAGACAAGGAAACCGTGATGGCATACCATTAATTGATATTAAAAATACGAGTGAGCTCCAACAACATTTAACATTGTTTGATCAACAAAAAAATGATATTGATTTTCCTTCGGAAACCTACAAAGGTGGATAATATACAAAATAATGAAAAAAGCATAGTAAAATGGCTTTTTGGGCCTTCAGAAATCCTTAACCAGCTTAAAGTTGGTTACAACGATGTTCCTCTTGTTTTTTCGGTCGTTTTGACAGGTCACGGGCTGAAAACGAACTTACGGTGCTGAAGTTATGACCATTTTAAGAAAGCCTTCTTCGTCACACGATCTTGGGCTTCGAGAACCAAGTCAGTCTGTTCTTCAATACTTTTGCCTCCATCAATATATAATTTCATAGGCATATACTAACTGTACAACTTTCAAACATGGTCATACACATCCAAATCCGTCTGAAACGGGCTAAACCGTTCGAAACATATCAAAACGGACGAGATCGGACGAGATCGGACGAAATCGGACGAGATCGGACGGAATCGGATGTTAACCGGGGAAAGCCGGAGAAAGTATGAATAAACCGCGCAAACCATGCCAAATCCGTGGAAATAGGATTTCTACTGTGTTTTGATTGTATTGATCATGTTGTGGTCGTCTTTAGCATGTTTTGGTTGGGTTTGGCTATGTTTTAACCAGACTTGAATGTAGCAAATTAGTTGGTGATGTAGTTCTGGTTTTACTAGACAAGGAAACCGTGATGGAATACCATCAATTGATATTAAAATACGAGTGAGCTCCAACAACATTTAACATTGTTTGATCAACAAAACAATGATATTGATTTTCCTTCGGAAACCTACAAAGGTGGATAATATACAAAATAATGAAAAAAACATAGTAAAATGGCTTTTTGGGCCTTCAAAAATCCTTAACCAGCTTAAAGTTGGTTACAACGATGTTCCTCTTGTTTTTTCGGTCGTTTTGACAGGTCACGGGCTGAAAACGAACTTACGGTGCTGAAGTTATGACCATTTTAAGAAAGCCTTCTTCGTCACACGATCTTGGGCTTCGAGAACCAAGTCAGTCTTTTCTTCAATACTTTTGCCTCCATCAATATATAATTTCATAGGCATATACTAACTGTTCAACTTTCAAACATGGTCATACACATCCAAATCCGTCTGAAACGGGCTAAACCGTTCGAAACATATCAAAACGGACGAGATCGGACGAGATCGGACGAAATCGGACGAGATCGGACGGAATCGGATGTTAACCGGGGAAAGCCGGAGAAAGTATGAATAAACCGCGCAAACCATGCCAAATCCGTGGAAATAGGATTTCTACTGTGTTTTGATTGTATTGATCATGTTGTGGTCGTCTTTAGCATGTTTTGGTTGGGTTTGGCTATGTTTTAACCAGACTTGAATGTAGCAAATTAGTTGGTGATGTAGTTCTGGTTTTACTAGACAAGGAAACCGTGATGGAATACCATCAATTGATATTAAAATACGAGTGAGCTCCAACAACATTTAACATTGTTTGATCAACAAAACAATGATATTGATTTTCCTTCGGAAACCTACAAAGGTGGATAATATACAAAATAATGAAAAAAGCATAGTAAAATGGCTTTTTGGGCCTTCAAAAGTCCTTAACCAGCTTAAAGTTGGTTACAACGATGTTCCTCTTGTTTTTTCGGTCGTTTTGACAGGTCACGGGCTGAAAACGAACTTACGGTGCTGAAGTTATGACCATTTTAAGAAAGCCTTCTTCGTCACACGATCTTGGGCTTCGAGAACCAAGTCAGTCTTTTCTTCAATACTTTTGCCTCCATCAATATATAATTTCATAGGCATATACTAACTGTTCAACTTTCAAACATGGTCATACACATCCAAATCCGTCTGAAACGGGCTAAACCGTTCGAAACATATCAAAACGGACGAGATCGGACGAGATCGGACGAAATCGGACGAGATCGGACGGAATCGGATGTTAACCGGGGAAAGCCGGAGAAAGTATGAATAAACCGCGCAAACCATGCCAAATCCGTGGAAATAGGATTTCTACTGTGTTTTGATTGTATTGATCATGTTGTGGTCGTCTTTAGCATGTTTTGGTTGGGTTTGGCTATGTTTTAACCAGACTTGAATGTAGCAAATTAGTTGGTGATGTAGTTCTGGTTTTACTAGACAAGGAAACCGTGATGGAATACCATCAATTGATATTAAAAATACGAATGAGCTCCAACAACATTTAACATTGTTTGATCAACAAAACAATGATATTGATTTTCCTTCGGAAACCTACAAAGGTGGATAATATACAAAATAATGAAAAAAGCATAGTAAAATGGCTTTTTGGGCCTTCAAAAATCCTTAACCAGCTTAAAGTTGGTTACAACGATGTTCCTCTTGTTTTTTCGGTCGTTTTGACAGGTCACGGGCTGAAAACGAACTTATGGTGCTGAAGTTATGACCATTTTAAGAAAGCCTTCTTCGTCACACGATCTTGGGCTTCGAGAACCAAGTCAGTCTTTTCTTCAATACTTTTGCCTCCATCAATATATAATTTCATAGGCATATACTAACTGTTCAACTTTCAAACATGGTCATACACATCCAAATCCGTCTGAAACGGGCTAAACCGTTCGAAACATATCAAAACGGACGAGATCGGACGAAATCGGACGAGATCGGACGGAATCGGACGTTAACCGGGGAAAGCCGGAGAAAGTATGAATAAACCGCGCAAACCATGCCAAATCCGTGGAAATAGGATTTCTACTATGTTTTGATTGTATTGATCATGTTGTGGTCGTCTTTAGCATGTTTGGGTAGGGTTTGGCTATGTTTTAACCAGACTTGAATGTAGCAAATTAGTTGGTGATGTAGTTGTGGTTTTACTAGACAAGGAAATCGTGATGGCATACCATCAATTGATATTAAAAATACGAGTGAGCTCCAACAACATTTAACATTGTTTGATCAACAAAACAATGATATTGATTTTCCTTCGGAAACCTACAAAGGTGGATAATATATAAAATAATGTAAAAAGCATAGTAAAATGGCTTTTTGGGCCTTCTGAAATCCTTAACCAGCTTAAAGTTGGTTACAACGATGTTCCTCTTGTTTTTTCGGTCGTTTTGACAGGTCACGGGCTGAAAACGAACTTACGGTGCTGAAGTTAGGACCATTTTAAGAAAGCCTTCTTCGTCACACGATCTTGGGCTTCGAGAATCAAGTCAGTCTGTTCTTCAATACTTTTGCCTCCATCAATATATAATTTCATAGGCATATACTAACTGTACAACTTTCAAACATGGTCATACATATCCAAATCCGGCTGAAACGGGCTAAACCGTTCGAAACATATCAAAACAGATCAGAAGAGATCGGACGAAATCGGACGAAATCGGACGAGATCGGACGGAATCGGACGTTAACCAGGGAAGCCGGAGAAAGTATGAATAAACCAGGGCAAACCATGCCAAATCCGTGGAAATAGGATTTCTACTATGTTTTGATTGTATTGATCATGTTGTGGTCGTCTTTAGCATGTTTTGGTTGGGTTTGGCTATGTTTTAACCATACTTGAATGTAGCAAATTAGTTGGTGATGTAGTTGTGGTTTTACTAGACAAGGAAACCGTGATGGCATACCATCAATTGATATTAAAAATACGAGTGAGCTCCAACAACATTTAACATTGTTTGATCAACAAAACAATGATATTGATTTTCCTTCGGAAACCTACAAGGTGGATAATATACAAAATAATGAAAAAAGCATAGTAAAATGCCTTTTTGGGCCTTTAAAAATCCTTAACCAGCTTAAAGTTGGTTACAACGATGTTCCTCTTGTTTTTTGGTCGTTTTGACAGGTCACGGGCTGAAAACGAACTTACGGTGCTGAAGTTATGACCATTTTAAGAAAGCCTTCTTCGTCACACGATCTTGGGCTTCGAGAACCAAGTCAGTCTGTTCTTCAATACTTTTGCCTCCATCAATATATAATTTCATAGGCATATACTAACTGTACAACTCTCAAACATGGTCATACACATCCAAATCCGTCTGAAACGGGCTAAACCGTTCGAAACATATCAAAACGGACGAGATCGGACGAGATCGGACGAAATCGGACGAGATCGGACGGAATCGGACGTTAACCGGGGAAAGCCGGAGAAAGTATGAATAAACCGCGCAAACCATGCCAAATCCGTGGAAATAGGATTTCTACTATGTTTTGATTGTACTGATCATGTTGTGGTCGTCTTTAGCATGTTTTGGTTGGGTTTGGCTATGTTTTAACCAGACTTGAATGTAGCAAATTAGTTGGTGATGTAGTTGTGGTTTTACTAGACAAGGAAACCGTAATGATATACCATCAATTGATATTAAAAATACGAGTGAGCTCCAACAACATTTAACATTGTTTGATCAACAAAACAATGATATTGATTTTCCTTCGGAAACCTACAAAGGTGGATAATATATAAAATAATGTAAAAAGCATAGTAAAATGGCTTTTTGGGCCTTCAGAAATCCTTAACCAGCTTAAAGTTGGTTACAGCGATGTTCCTCTTGTTTTTTCGGTCGTTTTGACAGGTCACGGGCTGAAAACGAACTTACGGTGCTGAAGTTAGGACCATTTTAAGAAAGCCTTCTTCGTCACATGATCTTGGGCTTCGAGAATCAAGTCAGTCTGTTCTTCAATACTTTTGCCTCCATCAATATATAATTTCATAGGCATATACTAACTGTACAACTTTCAAACATGGTCATACACATCCAAATCCGGCTGAAACGGGCTAAACCGTTCGAAACATATCAAAACAGATCAGACGAGATCGGACGAAATCGGACGAGATCGGACGGAATCGGACGTTAACCAGGGAAGCCGGAGAAAGTATGAATAAACCAGGGCAAACCATGCCAAATCTGTGGAAAGAGGATTTCTACTATGTTTTGATTGTATTGATCATGTTGTGGTCGTCTTTAGCATGTTTTGGTTGGGTTTGGCTATGTTTTAACCATACTTGAATGTAGCAAATTAGTTGGTGATGTAGTTGTGGTTTTACTAGACAAGGAAACCGTGATGGCATACCATCAATTGATATTAAAAATACGAGTGAGCTCCAACAACATTTAACATTGTTTGATCAACAAAACAATGATATTGATTTTCCTTCGGAAACCTACAAGGTGGATAATATACAAAATAATGAAAAAAGCATAGTAAAATGCCTTTTTGGGCCTTCAAAAATCCTTAACCAGCTTAAAGTTGGTTACAACGATGTTCCTCTTGTTTTTTGGTCGTTTTGACAGGTCACGGGCTGAAAACGAACTTACGGTGCTGAAGTTATGACCATTTTAAGAAAGCCTTCTTCGTCACACGATCTTGGGCTTCGAGAACCAAGTCAGTCTGTTCTTCAATACTTTTGCCTCCATCAATATATAATTTCATAGGCATATACTAACTGTACAACTCTCAAACATGGTCATATCTGAAACGGGCTAAACCGTTCGAAACATATCAAAACGGACGAGATCGGACGAGATCGGACGAAATCGGACGAGATCGGACGGAATCGGACGTTAACCGGGGAAAGCCGGAGAAAGTATGAATAAACCGCGCAAACCATGCCAAATCCGTGGAAATAGGATTTCTACTATGTTTTGATTGTACTGATCATGTTGTGGTCGTCTTTAGCATGTTTTGGTTGGGTTTGGCTATGTTTTAACCAGACTTGAATGTAGCAAATTAGTTGGTGATGTAGTTGTGGTTTTACTAGACAAGGAAACCGTAATGATATACCATCAATTGATATTAAAAATACGAGTGAGCTCCAACAACATTTAACATTGTTTGATCAACAAAACAATGATATTGATTTTCCTTCGGAAACCTACAAAGGTGGATAATATATAAAATAATGTAAAAAGCATAGTAAAATGGTTTTTTGGGCCTTCAGAAATCCTTAACCAGCTTAAAGTTGGTTACAACGATGTTCCTCTTGTTTTTTCGGTCGTTTTGACAGGTCACGGGCTGAAAACGAACTTACGGTGCTGAAGTTAGGACCATTTTAAGAAAGCCTTCTTCGTCACACGATCTTGGGCTTCGAGAATCAAGTCAGTCTGTTCTTCAATACTTTTGCCTCCATCAATATATAATTTCATAGGCATATACTAACTGTACAACTTTCAAACATGGTCATACGCATCCAAATCCGGCTGAAACGGGCTAAACCGTTCGAAACATATCAAAACAGATCAGACGAGATCGGACGAAATCGGACGAGATCGGACGGAATCGGACGTTAACCAGGGAAGCCGGAGAAAGTATGAATAAACCAGGGCAAACCATGCCAAATCCGTGGAAATAGGATTTCTACTATGTTTTGATTGTATTGATCATGTTGTGGTCGTCTTTAGCATGTTTTGGTTGGGTTTGGCTATGTTTTAACTATACTTGAATGTAGCAAATTAGTTGGTGATGTAGTTGTGGTTTTACTAGACAAGGAAACCGTGATGGCATACCATCAATTGATATTAAAAATACGAGTGAGCTCCAACAACATTTAACATTGTTTGATCAACAAAACAATGATATTGATTTTCCTTCGGAAACCTACAAGGTGGATAATATACAAAATAATGAAAAAAGCATAGTAAAATGCCTTTTTGGGCCTTCAAAAATCCTTAACCAGCTTAAAGTTGGTTACAACGATGTTCCTCTTGTTTTTTGGTCGTTTTGACAGGTCACGGGCTGAAAACGAACTTACGGTGCTGAAGTTATGACCATTTTAAGAAAGCCTTCTTCGTCACACGATCTTGGGCTTCGAGAACCAACTCAGTCTGTTCTTCAATACTTTTGCCTCCATCAATATATAATTTCATAGGCATATACTAACTGTACAACTCTCAAACATGGTCATACACATCCAAATCCGTCTGAAACGGGCTAAATCGTTCGAAACATATCAAAACGGACGAGATCGGACGAGATCGGACGAAATCGGACGAGATCGGACGAAATCGGACGTTAATTGGGGAAAGCCGGAGAAAGTATGAATAAACCGCGCAAACCATGCCAAATCCGTGGAAATAGGATTTCTACTATGTTTTGATTGTATTGATCATGTTGTGGTCGTCTTTAGCATGTTTTGGTTGGGTTTAGCTATGTTTTAACCAGACTTGAATGTAGCAAATTAGTTGGTGATGTAGTTGTGGTTTTACTAGACAAGGAAACCGTAATGATATACCATCAACTGATATTAAAAATACGAGTGAGCTCCAACAACATTTAACATTGTTTGATCAACAAAACAATGATATTGATTTTCCTTCGGAAACCTACAAAGGTGGATAATATACAAAATAATGAAAAAAGCATAGTAAAATGGCTTTTTGGGCCTTCAAAAATCCTTAACCAGCTTAAAGTTGGTTACAATGATGTTCCTCTTGTTTTTTCGGTCGTTTTGACAGGTCACGGGCTGAAAACAAACTTACGGTGCTGAAGTTATGACCATTTTAAGAAAGCCTTCTTCGTCACACGATCTTGGGCTTCGAGAACCAAGTCAATCTGTTCTTCAATACTTTTGCCTCCATCAATATATAATTTCATAGGCATATACTAACTGTACAACTTTCAAACATGGTCATACACATCCAAATCCGTCTGAAACGGGCTAAACCGTTCGAAACATATCAAAACGGACGAGATCGGACGAAATCGGACGAGATCGGACAGAATCGGACGTTAACAGGGGAAAGCCGGAGAAAGTATGAATAAACCGCGAAAACCATGCCAAATCCGTGGAAATAGGATTTCTACTATGTTTTGATTGTATTGATCATGTTGTGGTCGTCTTTAGCATGTTTTGGTTGGGTTTGGCTATGTTTTAACCAGACTTGAATGTAGCAAATTAGTTGGTGATGTAGTTGTGGTTTTACTAGACAAGGAAATCGTGATGGCATACCATCAATTGATATTAAAAATACGAGTGAGCTCCAACAACATTTAACATTGTTTGATCAACAAAACAATGATATTGATTTTCCTTCGGAAACCTACAAAGGTGGATAATATATAAAATAATGTAAAAAGCATAGTAAAATGGTTTTTTGGGCCTTCAGAAATCCTTAACTAGCTTAAAGTTGGTTACAACGATGTTCCTCTTGTTTTTTGGTCGTTTTGACAGGTCACGGGCTGAAAACGAACTTACGGTGCTGAAGTTATGACCATTTTAAGAAAGCCTTCTTCGTCACACGATCTTGGGCTTCGAGAACCAACTCAGTCTGTTCTTCAATACTTTTGCCTCCATCAATATATAATTTCATAGGCATATACTAACTGTACAACTCTCAAACATGGTCATACACATCCAAATCCGTCTGAAACGGGCTAAACCGTTCGAAACATATCAAAACGGACGAGATCGGACGAGATCGGACGAAATCGGACGAGATCGGACGAAATCGGACGTTAACCGGGGAAAGCCGGAGAAAGTATGAATAAACCGCGCAAACCATGCCAAATCCGTGGAAATAGGATTTCTACTATGTTTTGATTGTATTGATCATGTTGTGGTCGTCTTTAGCATGTTTTGGTTGGGTTTAGCTATGTTTTAACCAGACTTGAATGTAGCAAATTAGTTGGTGATGTAGTTGTGGTTTTACTAGACAAGGAAACCGTAATGATATACCATCAACTGATATTAAAAATACGAGTGAGCTCCAACAACATTTAACATTGTTTGATCAACAAAACAATGATATTGATTTTCCTTCGGAAACCTACAAAGGTGGATAATATACAAAATAATGAAAAAAGCATAGTAAAATGGCTTTTTGGGCCTTCAAAAATCCTTAACCAGCTTAAAGTTGGTTACAATGATGTTCCTCTTGTTTTTTCGGTCGTTTTGACAGGTCACGGGCTGAAAACAAACTTACGGTGCTGAAGTTATGACCATTTTAAGAAAGCCTTCTTCGTCACACGATCTTGGGCTTCGAGAACCAAGTCAATCTGTTCTTCAATACTTTTGCCTCCATCAATATATAATTTCATAGGCATATACTAACTGTACAACTTTCAAACATGGTCATACACATCCAAATCCGTCTGAAACGGGCTAAACCGTTCGAAACATATCAAAACGGACGAGATCGGACGAAATCGGACGAGATCGGACAGAATCGGACGTTAACAGGGGAAAGCCGGAGAAAGTATGAATAAACCGCGAAAACCATGCCAAATCCGTGGAAATAGGATTTCTACTATGTTTTGATTGTATTGATCATGTTGTGGTCGTCTTTAGCATGTTTTGGTTGGGTTTGGCTATGTTTTAACCAGACTTGAATGTAGCAAATTAGTTGGTGATGTAGTTGTGGTTTTACTAGACAAGGAAATCGTGATGGCATACCATCAATTGATATTAAAAATACGAGTGAGCTCCAACAACATTTAACATTGTTTGATCAACAAAACAATGATATTGATTTTCCTTCGGAAACCTACAAAGGTGGATAATATATAAAATAATGTAAAAAGCATAGTAAAATGGTTTTTTGGGCCTTCAGAAATCCTTAACTAGCTTAAAGTTGGTTACAACGATGTTCCTCTTGTTTTTTCGGTCGTTTTGACAGGTCACGGGCTGAAAACGAACTTACGGTGCTGAAGTTAGGACCATTTTAAGAAAGCCTTCTTCGTCACACGATCTTGGGCTTCGAGAATCAAGTCAGTCTGTTCTTCAATACTTTTGCCTCCATCAATATAAAATTTCATAGGCATATACTAACTGTACAACTTTCAAACATGGTCATACGCATCCAAATCCGGCTGAAACGGGCTAAACCGTTCGAAACATATCAAAACAGATCAGACGAGATCAGACGAAATCGGACGAGATCGGACGGAATCGGACGTTAACCAGGGAAGCCGGAGAAAGTATGAATAAACCAGGGCAAACCATGCCAAATCCGTGGAAATAGGATTTCTACTATGTTTTGATTGTATTGATCATGTTGTGGTCGTCTTTAGCATGTTTTGGTTGGGTTTGGCTATGTTTTAACTATACTTGAATGTAGCAAATTAGTTGGTGATGTAGTTGTGGTTTTACTAGACAAGGAAACCGTGATGGCATACCATCAATTGATATTAAAAATACGAGTGAGCTCCAACAACATTTAACATTGTTTGATCAACAAAACAATGATATTGATTTTCCTTCGGAAACCTACAAGGTGGATAATATACAAAATAATGAAAAAGCATAGTAAAATGCCTTTTTGGGCCTTCAAAAATCCTTAACCAGCTTAAAGTTGGTTACAACGATGTTCCTCTTGTTTTTTGGTCGTTTTGACAGGTCACGGGCTGAAAACGAACTTACGGTGCTGAAGTTATGACCATTTTAAGAAAGCCTTCTTCGTCACACGATCTTGGGCTTCGAGAACCAACTCAGTCTGTTCTTCAATACTTTTGCCTCCATCAATATATAATTTCATAGGCATATACTAACTGTACAACTCTCAAACATGGTCATACACATCCAAATCCGTCTGAAACGGGCTAAACCGTTCGAAACATATCAAAACGGACGAGATCGGACGAGATCGGACGAAATCGGACGAGATCGGACGAAATCGGACGTTAACCGGGGAAAGCCGGAGAAAGTATGAATAAACCGCGCAAACCATGCCAAATCCGTGGAAATAGGATTTCTACTATGTTTTGATTGTATTGATCATGTTGTGGTCGTCTTTAGCATGTTTTGGTTGGGTTTAGCTATGTTTTAACCAGACTTGAATGTAGCAAATTAGTTGGTGATGTAGTTGTGGTTTTACTAGACAAGGAAACCGTAATGATATACCATCAACTGATATTAAAAATACGAGTGAGCTCCAACAACATTTAACATTGTTTGATCAACAAAACAATGATATTGATTTTCCTTCGGAAACCTACAAAGGTGGATAATATACAAAATAATGAAAAAAGCATAGTAAAATGGCTTTTTGGGCCTTCAAAAATCCTTAACCAGCTTAAAGTTGGTTACAACGATGTTCCTCTTGTTTTTTCGGTCGTTTTGACAGGTCACGGGCTGAAAACAAACTTACGGTGCTGAAGTTATGACCATTTTAAGAAAGCCTTCTTCGTCACACGATCTTGGGCTTCGAGAACCAAGTCAATCTGTTCTTTAATACTTTTGCCTCCATCAATATATAATTTCATAGGCATATACTAACTGTACAACTTTCAAACATGGTCATACACATCTAAATCCGTCTGAAACGGGCTAAACCGTTCGAAACATATCAAAACGGACGAGATCGGACGAAATCGGACGAGATCGGACAGAATCGGACGTTAACAGGGGAAAGCCGGAGAAAGTATGAATAAACCGCGAAAACCATGCCAAATCCGTGGAAATAGGATTTCTACTATGTTTTGATTGTATTGATCATGTTGTGGTCGTCTTTAGCATGTTTTGGTTGGGTTTGGCTATGTTTTAACCAGACTTGAATGTAGCAAATTAGTTGGTGATGTAGTTGTGGTTTTACTAGACAAGGAAATCGTGATGGCATACCATCAATTGATATTAAAAATACGAGTGAGCTCCAACAACATTTAACATTGTTTGATCAACAAAACAATGATATTGATTTTCCTTCGGAAACCTACAAAGGTGGATAATATACAAAATAATGAAAAAAGCATAGTAAAATGGCTTTTTGGGCCTTCAGAAATCCTTAACCAGCTTAAAGTTTGTTACAACGATGTTCCTCTTGTTTTTTCGGTCGTTTTGACAAGTCACGGGCTGAAAACAAACTTACGGTGCTGAAGTTATGACCATTTTAAGAAAGCCTTCTTCGTCACACGATCTTGGGCTTCGAGAACCAAGTCAGTCTGTTCTTCAATACTTTTGCCTCCATCAATATATAATTTCATAGGCATATACTAACTGTACAACTTTCAAACATGGTCTTACACATCCAAATCCGTCTGAAACGGGCTAAACCGTTCGAAACATATCAAAACGGACGAGATCGGACGAAATCGGACGAGATCGGACAGAATCGGACGTTAACAGGGGAAAGCCGGAGAAAGTATGAATAAACCGCGAAAACCATGCCAAATCCGTGGAAATAGGATTTCTACTATGTTTTGATTGTATTGATCATGTTGTGGTCGTCTTTAGCATGATTTGGTTGGGTTTGGCTATGTTTTAACCAGACTTGAATGTATCAAATTAGTTGGTGATGTAGTTGTGGTTTTACTAGACAAGGAAATCGTGATGGCATACCATCAATTGATATTAAAAATACGAGTGAGCTCCAACAACATTTAACATTGTTTGATCAACAAAACAATGATATTGATTTTCCTTCGGAAACCTACAAAGGTGGATAATATACAAAATAATGAAAAAAGCATAGTAAAATGGCTTTTTGGGCCTTCAGAAATCCTTAACCAGCTTAAAGTTTGTTACAACGATGTTCCTCTTGTTTTTTCGGTCGTTTTGACAGGTCACGGGCTGAAAACGAACTTACGGTGCTGAAGTTATGACCATTTTAAGAAAGCCTTCTTCGTCACACGATCTTGGGCTTCGAGAACCATGTCAGTCTGTTCTTCAATACTTTTGCCTCCATCAATATATAATTTCATAGGCATATACTAACTGTACAACTCTCAAACATGGTCATACACATCCAAATCCGTCTGAAACGGGCTAAACCGTTCGAAACATATCAAAACGGACGAGATCGGACGAGATCGGACGAAATCGGACGAGATCGGACGGAATCGGACGTTAACCGGGGAAAGCCGGAGAAAGTATGAATAAACCGCGCAAACCATGCCAAATCCGTGGAAATAGGATTTCTACTATGTTTTGATTGTATTGATCATGTTGTGGTCGTCTTTAGCATGTTTTGGTTGGGTTTGGCTATGTTTTAACCAGACTTGAATGTAGCAAATTAGTTGGTGATGTAGTTGTGGTTTTACTAGACAAGGAAACCGTAATGGTATACCATCAATTGATATTAAAAATACGAGTGAGCTCCAACAACATTTAACATTTTTTGATCAACAAAACAATGATATTGATTTTCCTTCGGAAACCTACAAAGGTGGATAATATACAAAATAATGAAAAAAGCATAGTAAAATGGCTTTTTGGGCCTTCAAAAATCCTTAACCAGCATAAAGTTGGTTACAACGATGTTCCTCTTGTTTTTTCGGTCGTTTTGACAGGTCACGGGCTGAAAACGAACTTACGGTGCTGAAGTTATGACCATTTTAAGAAAGCCTTCTTCGTCACACGATCTTGGGCTTCGAGAACCAAGTCAGTCTGTTCTTCAATACTTTTGCCTCCATCAATATATAATTTCATAGGCATATACTAACTGTACAACTTTCAAACATGGTCATACACATCCAAATCCGTCTGAAACGGGCTAAACCGTTCGAAACATATCAAAACGGACGAGATCGGACGAGATCGGACGAAATCGGACGAGATCGGACGGAATCGGACGTTAACCGGGAAAAGCCGGAGAAAGTATGAATAAACCGCGCAAACCATGCCAAATCCGTGGAAATAGGATTTCTACTATGTTTTGATTGTATTGATCATGTTGTGGTCGTCTTTAGCATGTTTTGGTTGGGTTTGGCTATGTTTTAACCAGACTTGAATGTAGCAAATTAGTTGGTGATGTAGTTGTGGTTTTACTAGACAAGGAAATCATGATGGCATACCATCAATTGATATTAAAAATACGAGTGAGCTCCAACAACATTTAACATTGTTTGATCAACAAAACAATGATATTGATTTTCCTTCGGAAACCTACAAAGGTGGATAATATATAAAATAATGAAAAAAGCATAGTAAAATGGCTTTTTGGGCCTTCAGAAATCCTTAACCAGCTTAAAGTTGGTTACAACGATATTCCTCTTGTTTTTTCGGTCGTTTTGACAGGTCACGGGCTGAAAACGAACTTACGGTGCTGAAGTTATGACCATTTTAAGAAAGCCTTCTTCGTCACACGATCTTGGGCTTCAAGAACCAAGTCAGTCTGTTCTTCAATACTTTTGCCTCCATCAATATATAATTTCATAGGCATATACTAACTGTACAACTTTCAAACATGGTCATACACATCCAAATCCGGCTGAAACGGGCTAAACCGTTCGAAACATATCAAAACGGGCGAGATCAGACGAGATCGGACGAAATCGGACGAGATCGGACGGAATCGGACGTTAACCAGGGAAGCCGGAGAAAGTATGAATAAACCATGGCAAACCATGCCAAATCCGTGGAAATAGGATTTCTACTATGTTTTGATTGTATTGATCATGTTGTGGTCGTCTTTAGCATGTTTTGGTTGGGTTTGGCTATGTTTTAACCAGACTTGAATGTAGCAAATTAGTTGGTGATGTAGTTGTGGTTTTACTAGACAAGGAAACCGTGATGGCATACCATCAATTGATATTAAAAATACGAGTGAGCTCCAACAACATTTAACATTGTTTGATCAACAAAACAATGATATTGATTTTCCTTCGGAAACCTACAAAGGTGGATAATATACAAAATAATGAAAAAATCATAGTAAAATGGCTTTTTGGGCCTTCAAAAATCCTTAACCAGCTTAAAGTG
This sequence comes from Glebionis coronaria, assembly GCA_025667525.1. Lineage (NCBI taxonomy): Eukaryota > Viridiplantae > Streptophyta > Magnoliopsida > Asterales > Asteraceae > Glebionis > Glebionis coronaria. The sequence goes on from JANFOE010000939.1 coordinate 76,226, forward strand.
GTTACAACGATGTTCCTCTTGTTTTTTCGGTCGTTTTGACAGGTCACGGGCTGAAAACAAACTTACGGTGCTGAAGTTAAGACCATTTTAAGAAAGCCTTCTTCGTCACACGATCTTGGGCTTCGAGAACCAAGTCAGTCTGTTCTTCAATACTTTTGCCTCCATCAATATATAATTTCATAGGCATATACTAACTGTACAACTTTCAAACATGGTCATACACATCCAAATCCGTCTGAAACGGGCTAAACCGTTCGAAACATATCAAAACGGACGAGATCGGACGAGATCGGACGAAATCAGACGAGATCGGACGGAATCGGACGTTAACCGGGGAAAGCCGGAGAAAGTATGAATAAACCGCGCAAACCATGCCAAATCCGTGGAAATAGGATTTCTACTATGTTTTGATTGTATTGATCATGTTGTGGTCGTCTTTAGCATGTTTTGGTTGGGTTTGTCTATTTTTTAACCAGACTTGAATGTAGCAAATTAGTTGGTGATGTAGTTGTGGTTTTACTAGACAAGGAAATCGTGATGGCATACCATCAATTGATATTAAAAATACGAGTGAGCTCCAACAACATTTAACATTGTTTGATCAACAAAACAATGATATTGATTTTCCTTCGGAAACCTACAAAGGTGGATAATATACAAAATAATGAAAAAAGCATAGTAAAATGGCTTTTTGGGCCTTCAAAAATCCTTAACCAGCTTAAAGTTGGTTACAACGATGTTCCTCTTGTTTTTTCGGTCGTTTTGACAGGTCACGGGCTGAAAACGAACTTACGGTGCTGAAGTTATGACCATTTTAAGAAAGCCTTCTTCGTCACACGATCTTGGGCTTCGAGAACCAAGTCAGTCTGTTCTTCAATACTTTTGCCTCCATCAGTATATAATTTCATAGGCATATACTAACTGTACAACTTTCAAACATGGTCATACACATCCAAATCCGTCTGAAACAGGCTAAACCGTTCGAAACATATCAAAACGGACGAGATCGGACGAAATCGGACGAGATCGGACGGAATCGGACGTTAACCGGGGAAAGCCGGAGAAAGTATGAATAAACCGCGCAAACCATGCCAAATCCGCGGAAATAGGATTTCTACTATGTTTTGATTGTATTGATCATGTTGTGGTCGTCTTTAGCATGTTTTGGTTGGGTTTGGCTATGTTTTAACCAGACTTGAATGTAGCAAATTAGTTGGTGATGTAGTTGTGGTTTTACTAGACAAGGAAATCGTGATGGCATACCATCAATTGATATTAAAAATACGAGTGAGCTCCAACAACATTTAACATTGTTTGATCAACAAAAAAATGATATTGATTTTCCTTCGGAAACCTACAAAGGTGGATTATATACAAAATAATGAAAAAAGCATAGTAAAATGGCTTTTTGGGCCTTCAGAAATCCTTAACCAGCTTAAAGTTGGTTACAACGATTTTCCTCTTGTCTTTTCGGTCGTTTTGACAGGTCACGGGCTGAATACGAACTTACGGTGCTGAAGTTATGACCATTTTAAGAAAGCCTTCTTCGTCACACGATCTTGGGCTTCGAGAACCAAGTCAGTCTGTTCTTCAATACTTTTGCCTCCATCAATATATAATTTCATAGGCATATACTAACTGTACAACTTTCAAACATGGTCATACACATCCAAATCCGTCTGAAATGGGCTAAACCGTTCGAAACATATCAAAATGGACGAGATCGGACGAGATCGGACGAAATCGGACGAGATCGGACGGAATCGGACGTTAACCGGGGAAAGCCGGAGAATGTATGAATAAACAGCACAAACCATGCCAAATCCGTGGAATTAGGATTTCTACTATGTTTTGATTGTATTGATCATGTTGTGGTCGTCTTTAGCATGTTTTGGTTGGGTTTGGCTATGTTTTAACCAGACTTGAATGTAGCAAATTAGTTGGTGATGTAGTTGTGGTTTTACTAGACAAGGAAATCGTGATGGCATACCATCAATTGATATTAAAAATACGAGTGAGCTCCAACAACATTTAACATTGTTTGATCAACAAAAAAATGATATTGATTTTCCTTCGGAAACCTACAAAGGTGGATAATATACAAAATAATGAAAAAAGCATAGTAAAATGGCTTTTTGGGCCTTCAGAAATCCTTAACCAGCTTAAAGTTGGTTACAACGATTTTCCTCTTGTCTTTTCGGTCGTTTTGACAGGTCACGGGCTGAATACGAACTTACGGTGCTGAAGTTATGACCATTTTAAGAAAGCCTTCTTCGTCACACGATCTTGGGCTTCGAGAACCAAGTCAGTCTGTTCTTCAATACTTTTGCCTCCATCAATATATAATTTCATAGGCATATACTAACTGTACAACTTTCAAACATGGTCATACACATCCAAATCCGTCTGAAACGGGCTAAACCGTTCGAAACATATCAAAATGGACGAGATCGGACGAAATCGGACGAGATCGGACGGAATCGGACGTTAACCGGGGAAAGCCGGAGAAAGTATGAATAAACCGCGCAAACCATGCCAAATCCATGGAAATAGGATTTCTACTATGTTTTGATTGTATTGATCATGTTGTGGTCGTCTTTAGCATGTTTTGGTTGGGTTTGGCTATGTTTTAACCAGACTTGAATGTAGCAAAGTAGTTGGTGATGTAGTTGTGGTTTTACTAGACAAGGAAACTGTGATGGCATACCATCAATTGATATTAAAAATACGAGTGAGCTCCAACAACATTTAACATTGTTTGATCAACAAAACAATGATATTTATTTTCCTTCGGAAACCTACAAAGGTGGATAATATACAAAATAATGAAAAAAGCATAGTAAAATGGCTTTTTGGGCCTTCAAAAATCCTTAACCAGCTTAAAGTTGGTTACAACGATGTTCCTCTTGTTTTTTCGGTCGTTTTGACAGGTCACGGGCTGAAAACGAACTTACGGTGCTGAAGTTATGGCCATTTTAAGAAAGCCTTCTTCGTCACACGATCTTGGGCTTCGAGAACCAAGTCAGTCTGTTCTTCAATACTTTTGCCTCCATCAATATATAATTTCATAGGCATATACTAACTGTACAACTTTCAAACATGGTCATACACATCCAAATCCGTCTGAAACGGGCTAAACCGTTCGAAACATATCAAAACGGACGAGATCGGACGAGATCGGACGAAATCGGACGAGATCGGACAGAATCGGACGTTAACCGGGGAAAGCCGGAGAAAGTATGAATAAACCGCGCAAACCATGCCAAATCCGTGGAAATAGGATTTCTACTATGTTTTGATTGTATTGATCATGTTGTGGTCGTCTTTAGCATGTTTTGGTTGGATTTGGCTATGTTTTAACCAGACTTGAATGTAGCAAATTAGTTGGTGATGTAGTTGTGGTTTTACTAGACAAGGAAACCGTGATGGAATACCATCAATTGATATTAAAAATACGAGTGAGCTCCAACAACATTTAACATTGTTTGATCAACAAAACAATGATATTGATTTTCCTTCGGAAACCTACAAAGGTGGATAATATACAAAATAATGAAAAAAGCATAGTAAAATGGCTTTTTGGGCCTTCAAAAATCCTTAACCAGCTTAAAGTTGGTTACAACGATGTTCCTCTTGTTTTTTCGGTCGTTTTGACAGGTCACAGGCTGAAAACGAACTTACGGTGCTGAAGTTATGACCATTTTAAGAAAGCCTTCTTCGTCACACGATCTTGGGCTTCGAGAACCAAGTCAGTCTTTTCTTCAATACTTTTGCCTCCATCAATATATAATTTCATAGGCATATACTAACTGTACAACTTTCAAACATGGTCATACACATCCAAATCCGTCTGAAACGGGCTAAACCGTTCGAAACATATCAAAACGGACGAGATCGGACGAGATCGGACGAAATCGGACGAGATCGGACGGAATCGGACGTTAACCGGGGAAAGCCGGAGAAAGTATGAATAAACCGCGCAAACCATGCCAAATCCGTGGAAATAGGATTTCTACTATGTTTTGATTGTATTGATCATGTTGTGGTCGTCTTTAGCATGTATTGGTTGGGTTTGGCTATGTTTTAACCAGACTTGAATGTAGCAAATTAGTTGGTGATGTAGTTGTGGTCTTTGATAGGTGTGTAAACACCCATCCTTTTACCACTTAATTCGGGCTAAAACAAGACCAAAACACGTATTTAATATCATTTGTTTGGAATTATGCGTGGTTTTTGTGTTTATTGTGTTTTCAGAGACAACCGGATAAATATTGAAGAAAACATGGGATTGCACGGGTTTTACTGAAGAAAAAGGCTCAAGATAAAGTCTATTGTCCAAGAGATGCAAAAGATTTGAAGTCACTGGGCCTATTCGAAGATTTATCGAAGAAAAGGACCAAAGATGGAAGATTTATATAAGTCGAAGAAACTCAAGTCTATTAAACGAAGAAATTAAAAGACGAGTTGAATTTAATCGACAACAAATCCCGAATCAGAATCGAAAACGGAAACTTTTCTGAAAAGACGAAAAGACACGAAGAACGGGAGAAAGCCCACTCACCAACCAAAGGAAACACCTATAAATAGGCCATCCCACACACATTTTTGGAGTTAGCTAGTTTTTCTTTCTTCCTCCCTTTTCTTTCCTCCTGGTTCGTAGAACACCATCACCACTAGGGTGATTGGTGATTTTTATTATTAGTTCTTTGATCTTGTAATGTTAATCCTTGTTTCATCTTGTCAAAACATTAATCATCCAATTCAAAGTTCTTGTTTAATCTTTCATTTCATCTTGTTCATCTCCATTTTTATCTTCAAGTTCTTAAGTTTTATTTTTCTTGATTTGATCTTCAAAAGTTGTTTGGATTTGTGTTTTTATTAGTGGGATTTGTTGCTTATATTGTCTAAATGATTTGTGTTTAAATTGGTAAAACCTTTTTAAGTGTTTGATTTGATTTTGATTAAAAACCTGTGTTCCGTGTTCTTCGTTACTGTTTCTGTATCTGGGTTTCCAAAGTTCCGAACCAAGACAAAAAGTTCCGAATGAAGGCTTCATTCGGAAACTTCCGAACCAAACACTAAGTTCCGGATCAGTGACTTCCGGATCAGCAACTTCCGAATCAACCTTCATCCGGAAGGTTCCGACTCAGACAAAAGTTCCGAATCAGCTCAGACTTCCGAATCAAGGAGAAGTTCCGAATCAACCTTTTCATTCGGAAAGTTCCGAATCAATCTGAAGGTTCCGAATCAGCAACTTCCGACTCAGCAAGTTCCGAATGAACATTCATTCGGAAAGTTCCGGATAAGTATGTTCCGAATGAGCAAGTTCCGGATGAGTGAATAGTGTCTTCTGAATCAGTTAGTTCCGAATCAATTATTTTTGAGTATTTTAATGCTATTGTTTTACTGTTGATTAATTTACTGTTTCTCTACTCATATTTCACAGTTTATTTGTTAACTTTAATTTTAATTTGATTCTATTTTGAACTTTAAATTTTCAGCCAAGTTTTTGTTAATCTTAATTAGAGTAATTGCCTTTGATTTAAACCTTCATTTCCACTTTTTAGAATAGAAAACCAAACCCCTTTATTTAGTAACCAAGAACAATCATTCCACTTAAGGCCTAGATCAATTCGAGAGGATTTCGAGAGACATAAAATTGAACCCACAGCAAATGAGTGTATCAGTCTTACTAGACAAGGAAATCGTGATGGCATACCATCAATTGATATTAAAAGTACGAGTGAGCTCCAACAACATTTAACATTGTTTGATCAACAAAACAATGATATTGATTTTCCTTCGGAAACCTACAAAGGTGGATAATATATAAAATAATGTAAAAAGCATAGTAAAATGGCTTTTTGGGCCTTCAGAAATCCTTAACCAGCTTAAAGTTGGTTACAACGATGTTCCTCTTGTTTTTTCGGTCGTTTTGACAGGTCACGGGCTGAAAACGAACTTACGGTGCTGAAGTTAGGACCATTTTAAGAAAGCCTTCTTCGTCACACGATCTTGGGCTTCGAGAACCAAGTCAGTCTGTTCTTCAATACTTTTGCCTCCATCAATATATAACTTCATAGGCATATACTAACTGTACAACTTTCAAACATGGTCATACACATCCAAATCCGGCTGAAACGGGCTAAACCGTTCGAAACATATCAAAACAGATCAGACGAGATCGGACGAAATCGGACGAGATCGGACGGAATCGGACGTTAACTAGGGAAGCCAGAGAAAGTATGAATAAACCAGGGCAAACCATGCCAAATCCGTGGAAATAGGATTTCTACTATGTTATGATTGTATTGATCATGTTGTGGTCGTCTTTAGCATGTTTTGGTTGGGTTTGGCTATGTTTTAACCAGACTTTAATGTAGCAAATTAGTTGGTGATGTAGTTGTGGTTTTACTAGACAAGGAAACCGTGATGGCATACCATCAATTGATATTAAAAATACGAGTGAGCTCCAACAACATTTAACATTGTTTGATCAACAAAACAATGATATTGATTTTCCTTCGGAAACCTACATGGTGGATAATATACAAAATAATGAAAAAAGCATAGTAAAATGGCTTTTTGGGCCTTCAAAAATCCTTAACCAGGTTAAAGTTGGTTACAACGATGTTCCTCTTGTTTTTTCGGTCGTTTTGACAGGTCACGGGCTGAAAACGAACTTACGGTGCTGAAGTTATGACCATTTTAAGAAAGCCTTCTTCGTCACAAGATCTTGGGCTTCGAGAACCAAGTCAGTCTGTTCTTCAATACTTTTGCCTCCATCAATATATAATTTCATAGGCATATACTAACTGTACAACTTTCAAACATGGTCATACACATCCAAATCCGTCTGAAACGGGCTAAACCGTTCGAAACATATCAAAACGGACGAGATCGGACGAGATCGGACGAAATCGGACGAGATCGGACGGAATCGGATGTTAACCGGGGAAAGCCGGAGAAAGTATGAATAAACCGCGCAAACCATGCCAAATCCGTGGAAATAGGATTTCTACTATGTTTTGATTGTATTGATCATGTTGTGGTCGTCTTTAGCATGTTTTGGTTGGGTTTGGCTATGTTTTAACCAGACTTGAATGTAGCAAATTAGTTGGTGATGTAGTTGTGGTTTTACTAGACAAGGAAATCGTGATGGCATACCATCAATTGACATTAAAAATATGAGTGAGCTCCAACAACATTTAACATTGTTTGATCAACAAAAAAATGATATTGATTTTCCTTCGGAAACCTACAAAGGTGGATAATATACAAAATAATGAAAAAAGCATAGTAAAATGGCTTTTCGGGCCTTCAGAAATCCTTAACCAGCTTAAAGTTGGTTACAACGATGTTCCTCTTGTTTTTTCGGTCGTTTTGACAGGTCACGGGCTGAAAACGAACTTACGGTGCTGAAGTTATGACCATTTTAAGAAAGCCTTCTTCGTCACACGATCTTGGGCTTCGAGAACCAAGTCAGTCTGTTCTTCAATACTTTTGCCTCCATCAATATATAATTTCATAGGCATATACTAACTGTACAACTTTCAAACATGGTCATACACATCCAAATCCGTCTGAAACGGGCTAAACCGTTCGAAACATATCAAAACGGACGAGATCGGACGAGATCGGACGAAATCGGACGAGATCGGACGGAATCGGACGTTAACCGGGGAAAGCCGGAGAAAGTATGAATAAACCGCGCAAACCATGCCAAATCCGTGGAAATAGGATTTCTACTATGTTTTGATTGTATTGATCATGTTGTGGTCGTCTTTAGCATGTTTTGGTTGGGTTTGGCTATGTTTTAACCAGACTTGAATGTAGCAAATTAGTTGGTGATGTAGTTGTGGTTTTACTAGACAAGGAAACCGTGATGGAATACCATCAATTGATATTAAAAATACGAGTGAGCTCCAACAACATTTAACATTGTTTGATAAACAAAACAATGATATTGATTTTCTTTCGGAAACCTACAAAGGTGGATAATATACAAAATAATGAAAAAAGCATAGTAAAATGGCTTTTTGGGCCTTCAAAAATCCTTAACCAGCTTAAAGTTGGTTACAACGATGTTCCTCTTGTTTTTTCGGTCGTTTTGACAGGTCACGGGCTGAAAACGAACTTACGGTGCTGAAGTTATGACCATTTTAAGAAAGCCTTCTTCGTCACACGATCTTGGGCTTCGAGAACCAAGTCAGTCTTTTCTTCAATACTTTTGCCTCCATCAATATATAATTTCATAGGCATATACTAACTGTACAACTTTCAAACATGGTCATACACATCCAAATCCGTCTGAAACGGGCTAAACCGTTCAAAACATATCAAAACGGACGAGATCGGACGAGATCGGACGAAATCGGACGAGATCGGACGGAATCGGACGTTAACCGGAGAAAGTATGAATAAACCGCGCAAACCATGCCAAATTCGTGGAAATAGGATTTCTACTATGTTTTGATTGTATTGATCATGTTGTGGTCGTCTTTAGCATGTTTTGGTTGGGTTTGGCTATGTTTTAACCAGACTTGAATGTAGCAAATTAGTTGGTGATGTAGTTGTGGTTTTACTAGACAAGGAAATCGTGATGGCATACCAACAATTGATATTAAAAATACGAGTGAGCTCCAACAACATTTAACATTGTTTGATCAACAAAACAATGATATTGATTTTCCTTCGGAAACCTACAAAGGTGGATAATATATAAAATAATGAAAAAAGCATAGTAAAATGGCTTTTTGGGCCTTCAGAAATCCTTAACCAGCTTAAAGTTGGTTACAACGATGTTCCTCTTGTTTTTCAGTCGTTTTGACAGGTCACGGGCTGAAAACGAACTTACAGTGCTGAAGTTATGACCATTTTAAGAAAGCCTTCTTCGTCACACGATCTTGGGCTTCGAGAACCAAGTCAGTCTGTTCTTCAATACTTTTGCCTCCATCAATATATAATTTCATAGGCATATACTAACTGTACAACTTTCAAACATGGTCATACACATCCAAATCCGGCAGAAACGGGCTAAACCGTTCGAAACATATCAAAACAGATCAGACGAGATCGGACAAAATCGGACGAGATCGGACGGAATCGGACGTTAACCAGGGAAGCCGGAGAAAGTATGAATAAACCAGGGCAAACCATGCCAAATCCGTGGAAATAGGATTTCTACTATGTTTTGATTGTATTGATCATGTTGTGGTCGTCTTTAGCATGTTTTGGTTGGGTTTGGCTATGTTTTAACCAGACTTGAATGTAGCAAATTAGTTGGTGATGTAGTTGTGGTTTTACTAGACAAGGAAACCGTGATGGCATACCATCAATTGATATTAAAAATACGAGTGAGCTCCAACAACATTTAACATTGTTTGATCAACAAAACAATGATATTGATTTTCTTTCGGAAACCTACAAAGGTGGATAATATACAAAATAATGAAAAAAGCATAGTAAAATGGCTTTTGGGGCCTTCAGAAATCCTTAACCAGCTTAAAGTTGGTTACAACGATGTTCCTCTTATTTTTTCGGTCGTTTTGACAGGTCACGGGCTGAAAACGAACTTACGGTGCTGAAGTTATGACCATTTTAAGAAAGCCTTCTTCGTCACACGATCTTGGGCTTCGAGAACCAAGTCAGTCTGTTCTTCAATACTTTTGCCTCCATCAATATATAATTTCATAGGCATATACTAACTGTACAACTTTCAAACATGGTCATACACATCCAAATCCGTCTGAAACGGGCTAAACCGTTCGAAACATATCAAAACGGACGAGATCGGACGAGATCGGACGAAATCAGACGAGATCGGACGGAATCGGACGTTAACCGGGGAAAGCCGGAGAAAGTATGAATAAACCGCGCAAACCATGCCAAATACGTGGAAATAGGATTTCTACTATGTTTTGATTGTATTCATCATGTTGTGGTCGTCTTTAGCATGTTTTGGTTGGGTTTGGCTATGTTTTAACCAGACTTGAATGTAGCAAATTAGTTGGTGATGTAGTTGTGGTTTTACTAGACAAGGAAATCGTGATGGCATACCAACAATTGATATTAAAAATACGAGTGAGCTCCAACAACATTTAACATTGTTTGATCAACAAAACAATGATATTGATTTTCCTTCGGAAACCTACAAAGGTGGATAATATATAAAATAATGAAAAAAGCATAGTAAAATGGCTTTTGGGGCCTTCAGAAATCCTTAACCAGCTTAAAGTTGGTTACAACGATGTTCCTCTTGTTTTTTCGGTCGTTTTGACAGGTCAAGGGCTGAAAACGAACTTACGGTGCTGAAGTTATGACCATTTTAAGAAAGCCTTCTTCGTCACACGATCTTGGGCTTCGAGAACCAAGTTAGTCTGTTCTTCAATACTTTTGCCTCCATCAATATATAATTTCATAGGCATATACTAACTGTACAACTTTCAAACATGGTCATACACATCCAAATCCGTCTGAAACGGGCTAAACCGTTCGAAACATATCAAAACGGACGAGATCAGACGAGATCGGACAAAATCGGACGAGATCGGACGGAATCGGACGTTAACCAGGGAAGCCGGAGAAAGTATGAATAAACCAGGGCAAAGCATGCCAAATCCGTGGAAATAGGATTTCTACTATGTTTTGATTGTATTGATCATGTTGTGGTCGTCTTTAGCATGTTTTGGTTGGGTTTGGCTATGTTTTAACCAGACTTGAATGTAGCAAATTAGTTGGTGATGTAGTTGTGGTTTTACTAGACAAGGAAACCGTGATGGCATACCATCAATTGATATTAAAAATACGAGTGAGCTCCAACAACATTTAACATTGTTTGATCAACAAAACAATGATATTGATTTTCCTTCGGAAACCTACAAAGGTGGATAATATATAAAATAATGAAAAAAGCATATTAAAATGGCTTTTTGGGCCTTCAGAAATCCTTAACCAGCTTAAAGTTGGTTACAACGATGTTCCTCTTGTTTTTTCGGTCGTTTTGACAGGTCAAGGGCTGAAAACGAACTTACGGTGCTGAAGTTATGACCATTTTAAGAAAGCCTTCTTCGTCACACGATCTTGGGCTTCGAGAACCAAGTTAGTCTGTTCTTCAATACTTTTGCCTCCATCAATATATAATTTCATAGGCATATACTAACTGTACAACTTTCAAACATGGTCATACACATCCAAATCCGGCAGAAACGGGCTAAACCGTTCGAAACATATCAAAACAGATCAGACGAGATCGGACAAAATCGGACGAGATCGGACGGAATCGGACGTTAACCAGGGAAGCCGGAGAAAGTATGAATAAACCAGGGCAAAGCATGCCAAATCCGTGGAAATAGGATTTCTACTATGTTTTGATTGTATTGATCATGTTGTGGTCGTCTTTAGCATGTTTTGGTTGGGTTTGGCTATGTTTTAACCAGACTTGAATGTAGCAAATTAGTTGGTGATGTAGTTGTGGTTTTACTAGACAAGGAAACCGTGATGGCATACCATCAATTGATATTAAAAA
>JANFOE010000940.1:0-140000 GCA_025667525.1 Glebionis coronaria
TATAAATATATATATATATATATATATATATTATATAAATATATAATGATTATTAAAATTTAAACCTAATATAAAAGAATAATTTTTATACTTGAAATATTTTTTTTGTCTATAGAATTCAAATTCAGTTTTGGGTTCGGTTCGGTTGAATTCTAGTTTGGTTCGGTTTGGTTTTTGGGGTTTGAACCAAAAAAATTACCCAAATAACTCGAATCGAATAAACCAAACAACCTAAAAACCGAACTGAGGAGACCTCTAATTGTTATGAGGAAATAAAGGATTTTAGAGAAATGGAATTGTTGTTGTTGCTGCTAGACCAAGAAAACTAATCAAGTGTAATTAGCAAGAGAGTGTATTGAGAAGAAGAGAGAAAGAGACTCAAAATGTTTTAAAGGAAGCTGGTGTGGTTTAGATGCTGAGGCAGAAGCATTTCTTGTAGATTATGTTGGAGATGTGAAGATGATTGTGATGAAGATCTTTCACTAACTACTAATGTTTCATTTACTCATGATGAAGCTCTAACTTCAAGTGATATTTTCATGGTCAATATCTCTCAAGTCGGTACGGTTCAGATGACGTTGACCAGACTTATGATTCACATGCTATATCTAAGTTACCATACAATGACAATTTTCTCAATGTTCATGTGCTTGATCTGGAAGTACAAAAGATGCATAATGATGCACATATTGACTCTGTTTTCGACTCAAATATTAATGATTCTAATGACAACAATGTTATTACGTATGATAAATATATGTAGGACAACAAAGAAGATAATGCACAAATGACGTATCGTTTGTACAACCAATTATGTCATTGATGAGATGAAAAAGCAAGTAGCCAATTAAAATAAGGCTAATGATGAGAAAAAAAAGTAATTAATGAATCAGAATCCATAGAGCTTGAGAAATACAAAGAAACGATCACAATTTTCGAAAAACAACAAAATTCTACTCCAACGAGTAACGAGAAACAGCTTGACATTGACATGAAGAATGTAAACATTGACATAAATGTAAAATTTGATGCTTTTTAACATGATATTCTTGCTTTAAAACGATAATTCTTTGAAAATAATAACCCTCACAAATCTTTGACCATAAATGTTGATGAGTTAAAGCTAAAATCTAAGTAAAAGGAAAGAAAATATACTGGTGAAGTCATTGATTTGGAAAAGAAAAATAAAACTCTTGAAAATATTTTATATAAACAAGGACAAATTGTACAAACAATATTTATGTTAATAAAGAAACAAGGGTTTACTGATGATAATATAAAAAATACCTTTGATTATCAGAATCATTTGTATCTTAAGAAAGCTCAACGAAAATTGACAGCTTTGTATGTTCGAGAGGATAATGTAATTAATGCTCCTCCCACTACAAACCATTTTAAGGAGATGTTGATTTTAGCATACGAAGTATGCATAAAATGAAAGAGAAAAAGGTTGGTCCAATTGCTAAGAAAATTAATGTAACTTTTGAGCCAATAGATTATATAAAATTGAATAAGTTATATGATAATTTTGTACCCTGAAGGCAATTATCTCTTGAACATGTATATTGGTTACCAGTGTCTAAAAATATTTTAGAAACACAAAACAATCAACCAATAAAACTTAGAAATGATTTAACTCGTGTTATTCCAAGCAAAAGTCAAGTGAAAATTCAGTTTAACAAGTTAAAAAAAACTTTTTCCAGATTTTGATAAAATTGTAAAAAGTATAATTACACAAAATTTGGTAACTAGGGAAAGTGAGGTTTTGAACATACGAAAAAGTGCTTTAAGGATGAGATTATCCAGTTTTATTAAGACATAAAACAACACATTGAAGGTATTGTAAACGGAATTTTAAGGAAATCAATGAAATGAAAACGATTTTCTATGAATTAGACGATGAATATGATCAATGTGTCATGAATAAACAGTGCCTTGAGATTGAGAAGAAGAACCTCTCATTGAGAATGATTGATTAGTTGCCTAATGCGTGTCCAATGACTCGTTATATAATGTTTTAAATTATGTGGACGATAATTTCCAACACATGGATTCTACGATTGAGCTAAAAAAATGAACCAAATAATTGAAAAAGATGTTTATTTTGAGTTGATAAGAAGGTTTTCAAACTTAGGGAAACAACACATCGATTTATAATTTAGATTCAACACGAAAAATAATGTTTAATCAATGAACTGAAAGCTCCCTTGCAAGCCAAATATAAATCAATTAGCATTTTGAAATATCACATCACGGGGTTGAAAGGATTACGTGTTGTGAAAGAGAATAGTGATAAAGTTGTTGTTGTTGGAATGTATAATTTCGAGGTGTCTCCTCTACCCCTGCCTCTAGGAATAACTGAGATGTTCATATTGGACCCCTTAAGGTGATCACAAAAACTACGATAATTCTTAGGGAATTAAGTCGAATTCATTAGAACAAATAATGGGACAGAGTTTGTTAACAAAAGTTCTGATTATTGTGGAGACGTCGAGATTACACATCATACATATGTTCCAAGATCTCCATAATAGGACAACGTTGTCGAAAGGAGAAATCGGACTCTAGGGGAAGTAGCTCGGACAATGCTGATATTCGCAAATGCTCCCATTTTCTAATTGACAAAAGCTATAGCCATTGCGTGCTACACCCAATACCATTCTCGTGTTCATATAATTCAAAACAAAACTTACTATGAACTTCTTCATGGAAAGACACCCGAATTTAAATTTCTACGAGTCTTTGGATCCCTTTGTTACCCAACGAATGATTTTAAAGACCTTGATAAGTTAAAAGCTAAAGCAAATATCAGGATATTCATTGGATAGGCTCCATCCAAGAAGGCATATGAAATCTACAATACACGAACAAGACGAATCATGGAAATAATTAAGGTGGAATTTGATGATTTTATCGAGTCAATGGCTTCTAAACACTTCAGCTAAGAACCCACACTTCAACTCTTAACTGTTTATGATCGGGTAGAAGGCGAAAACTGGCAAAGTTTGGACGAAAACTCTCTCGCCCCTTCGACATCAATTCCTGCACTTGACATCGGATCTCCTCATTCCCAAATAGAAGACAAATCAGTTCTGAAGTCGTGCCTAACCCTTCTCGTACAACACCATATGTACCACTCACTAAGAAAGAATTGTCAACTATATTTCAACCAATATTTGATGAATACTTCGATCCTCCAGATTTTTTTAAGCCTCATTTAATTACTTATGCTCCTACTCCGGTATCTAAGATTGTAACTTGTACACCTTCATTTATAATTATAGATCAAGATGCACCTCCAACAAGTTTTCTCTAACATCACAAGAAATAGAGGAACTGATGTTTTAGCAAGGTGTTGAAGGACATACAATTTAAGAGAACCCATTTGCTACTAATGATAATGATCCTTTCATTAATTGATGTGGGTATCACAACAGGTTTTACGACCCTTTAGGCGGTGTACCTAACCGTTGTAGTGTATTATAGGCAAGGACTCGGGGGTTATATCATTCTCTAAGGGAATAGTATGGGAGGTCTGTGTCGTGCGTATAGAGGTCTAGAGGTGGGAAAGAAGCGTATTTTTGTATTTTTATATATTTAAATAAAAGTATTAAAATCTCATCTATAAGAAGGGATGTTGACTTAAAACTAATTATCTAAGCTAAGTGGTGAGAATTCGTATGGTTAAACAAACATGTTCATCTAGTTATGCATTACTCCTTATAATGATCATCCTAATTATTTATTTACCCGTCACACCTTGTTGATTAAACGTGTAAGTGTTTCCAGATGTATTAGCTATAAATAATATGAGAATACTTGAATCTATCGTAGTGGTATGGAGAAGTTTACTAGACTTAAACATCGACATACATACCTACAACTATCTATGTGAAAAATAATGATTGTATCATAATGGTATGGATATATTTACTAGACCTACTCACTAACACATTCATTAACAAACACTTAAATCGATCCATAAATCCATACAACAGTCGAGGCTAACCCCAAAAATGGTCAGATACCACAAATTCCATGGTTGAGGCATCATATATGCACTACGTTTCCTAGACATATCGACATTTAATTTATGAAGATCTAATCTGGTTTTCTAGAGCCTAATGTGCACACAACCAAATAAGAAGCAATAAACAATCAAGAATCACATTATAAGTTTCATGTAATCATAAACAAACACTAATCGATTTAACCGAATATAGAAAATGAAGAAATGATAAAAGATAAAAACCAAATAACACATAAAATGATTAAATCCTGATCTTCAATTGTTATAGGTGATACAATGGTGTTTTTAGGGATTTTGAAACCCTAAAAAAACATAGTAAAGCTGCACCAAACTATCTCTTGAATTATACACGGATTGTACAATAGCATGAGTTGTGTATATAAAATTTGGGCAAAGATGACGTCGATTATAGGCCCCGACGACATCTGGACTTCAAATCTTCTAGGGTTTCTTCAGCCATCAAAAGTAATATGGCGTGACGTTGTTTCTCCAGAAGGTTGATGCAGTTGGTCGCATCAGGGTTTTACGGCCCCCTAGGCAGTGTGCCTAACCGTTGTAGTATACTATAGGTAAGGACTCGGAGGTCAATGTGAGAGTTTTAGAGGTGAGAAAAAGGACTTTTTTAAAAAAAAATTTACTATAAAATAATAAAAATCTTAAATATAAAAGAGATTTTGACTAATACAATTTTTAATTATATCGTAAAAAAATTAATTATATCTAATTAAATTGGCGAGAATCTGCATAGTAAACAAACAACGTATTTCTCTAATTAGGTTTTACAACCAAGATTGTAACCGAACGATTAAAGAGAACAATTTGAAAAAGAGATGAAACTACATAGAAAAAAATGAGAAAGATGTCAACCCTTGCTCATGACCCAACTTATATAAGCCCATTAGTTGCAGCTTTGGTTGTTAGATTTCTTATCCCTTTGCACATCAGACCCAAAGTTACAATTTCCAGCAATTGGTATTTCTGATCCTTCACATTTAGTTTGACTTAAAGTTGACTTAATAACCTTGATCATAGTAATTTAAGATTATTTAAATACCTTTTAGCAACTCATGCACGTATCTATTAATCGTGAAAAAGTTGATACTATATATCCGATCTATCATTACTTGCTTGATATATAAGTAGCTACTTATACAAATATGTGAACATATTTCGTTTTCTTTTTTGTACCTACAGCAGCAAATCTATACTAAAAGTTTAATTGAATACAAAATATCCCTTTTCCAGGTTATAGTAACTTGAACTCAAAGGCTTGAATAAGATTTAATAAGTTCTTCATTTGCTGTTCCTTCTGGTTGTAACGTAGAGCACAATGAATTGAACTGTGGGGTAGTGTATGACCCTTTAAATAAGCTCTTGAATATAATCCTGTATGCTGCTTCGGTTAAATGCAACCCATCCCAATTAAAATATGTATCTGGTTCAGCACATGAAGTCGATAGTGGGTCTGCACATGCGACCGATGCGTTGTAGTTAAACGGCCCTCCACCTCCGCAACATGCCTTCAGAGCACCATTTGTAAATCCTGCATATATATGCTCAAATATAAATGTGCACTCAAGTTGCTTGGAGCTTATTTGGAAGGAGAGACAAAAATGATGATTTATATACCATATTTGTAAGGAGAGACAAAAACTTGCATGGCAGCATTGTAGTAATCAGCATAAATGATGTTAACTTCTGGATGAACTTCTCGAATAAGATTTAACTGTGTTTGAAGAAGTTCATTGTGGTACTCAGCAAACTTGTTTAACTCGGTAATGCATCCGGTTGTATCATCATATCGCACCTTGTTCGAGCCATAAAAGATTGTCAAGTAAGCAGCAGAGCATCCGATTGGCAAATTTCCGGGTATAACAAGTGTCTTGGCACCAAGCTCAATAAGTTCCTGTGTTTTAGAACACGTACAATTAGTCAATTAGACAAGTACGACAAAAACACAAAGCATCAATTTCTCATTATAGACTTACATTTACTGCTGAAATGATGGTCTCAATAACAAAGGGAACGTATGTTTTAATCTCATCAATAGATTTTCCATATTCTAATGCATGGTTGTAATCATTTCCTCCAATCTCCCCCATGAGAATTAAAGAACGTCCGATCAAGTGCTTGCAATCTGCGATAAATATTTAAGGGCGGGTTATAATCAATATATGCTCGATCTATAGGTAAACATACTATCTGTAGTTGCGAGTTCATATATTATAATCAGTTCAGTTGGTCTAAACCTCACATGCTAATTCTATAAGTTATGGCAGAAAGCTTGTGTCTATATTACATTTTATAATCTTTGACAACAAGCTAAAGATTACTCGATGTTTTTAACCCTCTTCCTTTTAAAAATACTACGTAATATTTTACGTCTTCATAGTTACCACACCAAAATACTAAAAAGTGTTCCATGACCGATTATCAATTTGTCTAAAGAGGTTTATTCCGCTTTTACTTTATTTATCACCCTTTTAATTTGATATATTTAGTGGACCTAGAAATTATATTTGAATTATTCATCCATTAAAGTGATATGAATGAAGCTAAAGATGTACACTTGTTAAATAAACATGTCAATAGAAATAAAATGGATGCTACTGCTAGTAACTTGTAGACTATTGTAAAACTTTGTAAGTTAGGTTTAAGTTTGTAAGTTAGGTTTAACCGTTTAATTAACCTTAGAATAAATAAATTAGGTGCATGTAGGTTACCTGAAACGGTTGAGCAAATAGAAGCCAACGATTCTTTGAACCAACCCAACTGAGTTCCTAAAGATGCATTCTCCCTCGAATGATAAACTCCTCTTGTTTCAAGAAATGATGGCTCCAATGCAGTCCCACCCGCTACCGCATAATTCACTCCTTGTCCCAAACCCGTCACGTTGTTGGCCACATAGCTGCCTAGAGACGGTGGTATCAATGGCAGCCCAAGACTCTCAGCTTCAAGTACACACAAGAAGAGCCAATTCAACAAATGATGTACGTGTAATGAAACAATATATGCATAACTTAACATGCGTTTTAGATAGTTTTATGCATTACCGATGAAATCAATGATGAGGCGGCCATTGGAGAAACGTCCTGTTGGTTTATGGAAAAACGTTTCGCCATAAGGAGGAAATAAAACATGGAGTGAATCGCCTTGTGATTCGGAAAGTTGTTTTAGGTTTCCTGTATCGGCTAGTGAGTCACCAAAGCTTATTATCGACGTATAGCATCCATTAGCATGCATGTTACCAGTCACTAAGAGCATGAAAATGAGGAGAATGGTTGATGAATAAGCCATTATTGGAGAAGGAAAATTGTTGAGCCGACAAATGTATTAACCAAGATTAAAGTAAGGCTTGGTTGGTGTTTAACATTCATCTTTCGTTTATTTATAGACGTAAAGAGAGCGTGTAGCTTAAGATATACACTTGTCATTATTAGATATTACTAATAAATATGTATAGAGTATATTTATATACTATTGTGTTTATTTAGTTTTCTACTAAAATTAAGTATTTTGATCAATAAAATTATAATAGCATATAAATATAGGTTATTGTAATCTCATTTATTATTCAACTAATAAATTGTTTCAATATTTTACATGACATTACAGTTTTAGATAAGATCCAACACAAATCATTTGCTATTCTCTAGTCATTGTTTAATGATCGAAAGGATCCTGTTATGTTTAATTTTATTTTTATTTTTTGCTTAAATTTTTTTTTTCATATCCAACATGCAACCCTATTACATAATGAACGAGTTGTGTTAGATTTATCTTTTGCTTCACCAAATAACATTGTTGTCAACGATAAGAGTTAGCTATCAAATTTCCTCTAGAAAAGAATACGTCAAACAGTATACAACTTTGTCGTCAAATACAAGTCTATACATGTGCAAACCAGCTACATAGAAGAAAAGAAGCGAAGAAGCAGATTCAGCATTCGTACTAGTTTGTTTGCTTGAAAGTTTTTCGTTTAAACTAAAAAAATGTAGATGATAAATATGTATAGAGTATATTATAAATTATTATGTTTGTCTAGTTTCTTAGCATGATTAAATATTGTGTTTATAAAATTATAGTAATAACCTAATAAATATGTAAGTTATTTTTAAAAAAAATATGTAATATTATTAAGAAACTAGATAAATACAATAATATATAAATATACTCTACGTATATTCATCATCTAACAATCATGTGACCTTATTAGTTACCATAATATTCTTATATGTACTTGGCAAACATATAGTGGATGCTGGTTGGTGACCCGGTCCTGTTATTTTCAAATACATTCAACGAAAGGTTGCCACACAATTGACGCAAACTAATATAAAATCAACAAATCCCATACCTGAATTTATCTTTGGTGTTATATATTAAGCTGTTTTGTTAAATAATAAAAGGTATTTTTGACTATGGCATACTATCTTTATACCACAAGAGCATAAGGAATTATCGTGTCGTCGGGTGGTATCGTTTGCAAAAAGTACTGTTACATCAACAAAGTATGTTTTGACATCAAAATTGCTATGACATCATATTTTATAAGAAGTGGTAATTTGTAATGCTATAAAGTGTTTTTGGTGCCATAAAGAATATATATCCTTTAAATTCCTAAAAAAAAATCAATGAACCACATGAGCTGGCTATCACAGCACCAGACCCTTGACACTATACCACGAAGTCTTACGCCGTGAGTTTTTCTCACAACCAGTGGTTGACACTATACCACGAAGTCTTACGCCGTAGGTTTTTCTCGTAACCAGTGGTTGACACCAGCCTTTGACACCACCCGTCCTCTAAGCACGGATGAGTGTTGGTGTAAACTATTCCCTTGGGCCATGTTGGCACAATTATAGGTACCAGTGAAGGAAATTGGATAAGGTCAAGGTCGTCAAAGCTTCTTTGTCATTCGTTAATTAATTAGTCATTCTATTATCTAAAACGGATAAAAAGGACAAAACTTACCAACTCCAGTCCCGGTTTTATCCACGTCTTGAAATTATACTTAAAAGATAATATTTTTAAGCCACAAACTGGTTCAAATTTTGTAGTGTTTCAGAAGTAATCAATCATCAACAAACCTTTTTAAGTCACCATGCTGTCCATGCACCCACTCCCTAATCCTCATATAATCAAGCATTGAAGCTAACGAATCTCAAAACTAGTATCACTAAATGGATAATATATATCAGCTATAGTCCATATTCCGCACCTAAGCACTAATATATAATTACGTAAAGGCAGCAACAAGTATAAGTCTTGATTTGGTTGAGGTAAAAGAAAATGGATAAGATGAAAATGATTGATTTCTTGTTCGATGATGGTTAGCTAATATGATATCTATAATAATGTATCACTTTCTCAACCACCTTGACAAGATTGGAAAAACAACCAAAATCTATCAAGATTCTTTCTTTCAGGGAGAATTATAATAGAAAATAGAGTTGATAACTGTAGATCACGGCTATTTAATTTCAAGTAGGACGACCTGAAACGATGTTTTTTACAAGGTTGGGGGGTTTGTCGAAGTGATTGGGTAACTTTTTAAGGTTTTACCAACGTTAATCAGGAATGAATAGGGGTCCGCAGTGGCGGACCCAACCGAAAATGCAAGGTGGTTCCTTGTTTTAGTTAAACGTAGTTCGAAAAATTATTAATGCAAAAAATTAATGTCACCTCGTCAGCGTGTCGGGTTGGGTTGATAGACATAATTTTGTTTTATTCACGTCAATGTGTTGGGTGGAGTACATAATTTCAGTAGCGAAAAAAAATAGTTATATATTCAAAATACAATTCATAATTTCGAAAAAAAAAGGATATAGGAGAGTCCTATCTTTTGCAACATACGGTAGAGTAAAAGTTATAAAATAACAACGTACTTATTAAAATGACTAATATACTATTTAAAGAATCGTATTTTTCAAAATGTATTTTTAAGGGGTAATATAATCTTTCAGGCTTACATTGATATAGTCGAAACAAATTTGAAAATACAATAGTAAAGTCTCGAGATTAATTAATAAATGTATAAAGTCGACACATTTTAATAAATAAGATGATATTTTATAACTTTTACGGTTTTACCACATATGCTAAGTTATGAAAATCAAATTAGCACTTAAAATAAGAACAACCTTCACTAGTATAGCAAGGCATAAGGTAAATGTAAAAATAAAAAAGATTGTCTATCACTCTATCTACAAAAACTAATATTAGTATTATTTAATTAAAATCCCAACAGATATACTTTGATTAATTAATAGTTAATTTTTACTCTCCCCAATAAAAATAAAAACAAGTCCTATCACTTTTCCACCCAACATTTAATACCTCCTCCGTCTTCTTCGTTTATTTTCGGCAACTATCCGAAAGCAAGTCTAGCAAAACAAAACTTTATTTCCTTTCTATTTAGATCTTCAAACTCTTCTTAATGAGTTTATTTTATCTTTTTAATCTCCAAGGTGGTTCTTGATAATATTCCAAGGTAGGTCCTCGTTTTTTTTCCTATATCGCTTCTTAACGATTTCATTTCGTAAGGTGGTTCCTGGGCACCACCTACATATGCTGTAGGTCCGCCCCTGGGGGTCCGGAGGAGTTCCAGCTCCTCAAAATTTTCAGCAATAAGTTCAGTTTTGACCCCAATACTTTATACTGGTAAATATTATTAGTATAAATTTAAAAGAAAATGTAAATTGACCCTTTAAAACAAATACACTATAAGGAATGATATCTCAAAAAAGATCAAAAGAAAAGATCTCAACCATCCAACTATATATGCATCCAATGACTACAATTCAACTTACCAACAATATTTAAACAAAAAAACACATATTATCATTCATTTATTCATCTACTTTCTCTCTCTATAAACATATACCCTCTCAACCACCACCACAACCACCTACTGCCAGAAAAGAACACCCCGACCATCACCACTACTACCCCGCTAGAAACCTTAACCACCACCACCTCGTCGTCAAACTGACGTGGATCCACCAGATCCTCCTCGCACCACCACCACACAACCACCAACACCTGATGTAGATATGTTGTCGCAACATCCTGACTGCCACCACCCCTTACCACTGCCACCCCACCGTCACATCCATCAGAAAATATGAATCTAATGTGACGATAAATGACGTCTATAGATTTGATCTGATTAAAATGTGTGGGATTATAAATGATGTGATGTGATGATAAATGATGTGATGATCTGATGTATATATCTGATCTGGTATGATGATCTGATGTATTTATCTGATCCGGTATGATCAGCTGATCTGATATGATGTTAGGCTGAAAAATATGTTGATGATGTTGGAAAGTAGTTGAAGAAGAAATACTCGCAGTGAAGTTGTTAAGGAAAATTACATGTGATTTACTCGAAAACACATGTGATTTAACCCATATTACATGTGATTTTACTCCAAAGAGAAAAGGCGAAGGGTCTGGTGTGAGTACCAATACGCATACCAAAATACTTGTTGTTTGGTCCGAAGGCAATAACGGCTTGAAAAGCAATGGAATAACACTATTCGAAATGAAATTTTTTTGACTTCATAAATAATTTTTTATGTTTTATTACAATTTAATACTTGTAGATTGTACCTCCGCTAATATTCGGAGATGTTGATTGTTACTTTTATATGTCTATTAAAACATGAATAAAAAGATTACATGGATTTTAATTTTGACTTTTACTAAGTCATTTGTTATAGTTACAAGTTTGTTAAATGCTATATAATAATCATGTCATAGCACAAAAAATATGCCCAAAATCACAAGTAATTTAACAGGAATCACATGTGATTGGGCAGAAATCACATGTAATTTGACACAAATCACAAGTGTTTGAAAAAATCACTTGCGGTTTGGCCGAAATTGTGATTTTGAATTTGGTATAAATTACTTGTTGGTTTGGCCTAAATCACTTGTGATTCAGACCAAATCACATGTAATTATCAACAAATCACATGTAATTCAATCAAAATCACATGTGATTCAAACAAAATCACATGTAATTCAGAAGGCAATCAAAATTACTAAGCTATTTGTTCTAGTTACAAGTTTGTTAAATGGTATATGATAATCATGTTAAAGTACAAGAAATATGGCCAAAATCACAAGTAATTTAACATGTATCACATGTGATTGTGATTTTGAATTTGATATAAATCAGTTGTTGGTTTGGCCTAAATCACTTGTGATGCGGATCAAATCACATGTAATTATCAATAAATCACATGCAATTCAACCAAATTACATATGGTTCAAACAAAATCATATGTAATTCAGAAGGTAATTTATTTTCTATATTTTACATGAATGACAACAAAACATTTTTATATATTGATAGAATTACATGTGATTTAAACAAAATCACATGTGATTCAAACAAAATCACATGTGATTCATCTAAAGTGGGTTTGTCAAAAGAAGTTAATGTTTCAAAATGCTTAAATCACATGTAATGCAAGCAAAATCACATGTAATGCTAGCAAAATTACATGTAATTATCAGCGAATCACATGTAATTCAAGTAAAATTACATGTGATTCAAAGAAAATCACATATAATTCAAACGACAATTTGTTTTTTAATGAGTAACAACAAAATATTTTTATATATTGACAGAATTACATGTGATTCAAACAAAATCACCTAAAGTGGGTTTGTTAGAAGAAGTTAAGGTTCTGAAATACTTGAATCACATGTAATGCAAGAAAAATCACATGTAATGCAAGGAAAATCACATGTAATTATCAACGAATCACATGTAATTCAAGCAAAATTACATGTGACTCTGCTTGAATCAGTAGCCAATTCTGTCATCATTAGCAGTTCTAGATGAAACGATAGAAGTTATTCAAAATAACACATTACTTGATACAATTTAATATATAATAAGTAGTAATGAATAACATTACAACATGTCCTGGTACATTTTCTTGAGTATTACTAGTAGCAACTATTACTTGTGTTGTTTTACAACAAACAATATAAATTTGTACATCCATAACTTAACAAAACAGAATTTGTGATATGTATATTCATTTGATGTCCTTAACTTCGGCTTCAAAATCAATAACAGCTCTAGATGAAGCTTCCTGATACACGACTTTTGCCAGGTAAAAAGATTAATTTAAGTTCGTTGATGTTCGTTGTGTTCCTGTCTAATCGAATTGATCTAGGTTTTCTATGTGACTCAGTTTTATTTTGGTGGAAACAAATATTTTTGGTTGTTTTTAAATTTAAATGTGCAAGACTTAAAAGTAAATGTCGTTAAAGTAAAGGGCAAGTATATAAATCTAAATCTAATTAAACGAAAGTGTGCAATATTTAAAAACGTGACGGAAAGTAAATCAATTAAATGACTAAAAATTAAAATGTGACAGAAATTAAATTAGACAAGTATTAAAGACTTAAACTAAAAATTAAACAAGACAAAACATAAAAGTTAACCCAGATCGGAATATATTCCGATCGACCTTACCATCGGAATGAACACACCACCTATCGGAATGTTTGAAGAAACCCAGATCGGAATATGTCACCTTTTCAGATCGGAATAACCTAACAACCTCAGATCGCAATGTAGTTCAGATCGAAATGTGTCCTATCGGAATGTACCTATCGGAATGAGGCTACGGAAAATTGGGCAGCACTTCGACTTAACAAGCCTCAAGAGCCGTCGGAAAGAGCGATCGCAATATGCGATCGCAATCCCCAGATCGGAATGAGGTAAGGTTACTCCTGTCGCAATCCCGGATCGGAATGCAAAAACCCTTATGCCAATACTGTCACTATCGGAATGTGGTGTTGCTATCCGTCGCAATGTGGAAAACCCTAACTTTCCGATGGAACCAACTTGGTAATAAGCACAAGAACTAAATAAGCTATTCTAATAAGCAGTTACCAAAAACTTAAATGAAATGAAATCACAACGAAACAATAAGCTAGAAAGTTAAAGTATTTCAAACTTTTAAACACGAAACTTAAATGAAATCAAAACAATAAAATCAAAACTTTAAAGAAAACTTTCAAAACACTTAAGAAAAATTCCAAATAAGCACACAAGGTTGTCAATCTCGTGGCTTATTTCGTAGGAGGAAATAAAAAGGACGAAACTTTAATCAAGATAAGCAAATGGATTAAGCAAAACCTTGCTTAATCCGAAATTCAAGCCGAAATAAAAAGAGAGAAAGGTAGAATGAGATTGATAAAAAGAACTTGATCAAATGATAAAGAAAGGTAAAGACAAGAATTTAAAGAACACAAATTAAAAACTTACTTGGAATTAAAAGGTAATTAAGGTGCAAAACATGTAATTAAAAGTGCAAGTAATTAAAGGTGCATTAAAAGTAAATGTGGAAGAATGGTTTGTCAAGCCACCAACAAGAGTAAATGAATGAAAATGAGGGTTTATATAGGTGATTAGGGAGTGGTTAGGGGAAGCTTCCTCCCTCCTTCCTTTCTTGTTAATTGCACCATCAAGTCCTTCCTTCTTGTTCTTTTTGTTAATCTTGGAATGTGATGACTTTTGGCTCGGGATTTCTTTGGACTCGTCTTTTAATTCTTTGATAAATAAGACTTGAGTTCTTCGGCTTTAAGCAAACTTTCGTCTTTTGACTTTTTCTTCGATAAATCTTCAGAATTGGTCTTGGACTTCCGTTCTTTATCCACTTTGACTTCTTGACTTCGTCTTTCATCCTTTTCTTCAATAAAAGTCCGTAAATGCCCGTGAATTTCCGTGTTTTCTCCACTTTTCACCTTTTCGTCCTAAATCACAACAAAAACACAAACCACGCATAATTCCGACATAAAAGACATAAAATACACGTTTAGGTCCGGTTATTATTGTAATTAAGTGGTAGAAAAGATGGGTGTTTACACACCTATCAAATCCCCTACACTTGACCATTGCAATGTCCTCATGCAATGCATTAGTTACAAAGCATGTTTACACTTTTCATCATAATCAATCCACATTGGCCTTTATTAAAGAGATAGAAAATTATAAAAATGCAAAGCAGAGAAATTAAAAGCATACCTTGGGTTTTGAAAATGTCATGAATAATCATCATCCTCAACTTTTCACTTCCTCCAAACCAAGCTTAAAAACGAGATCATTGTTATTATAAGTTAGTAAACTAACACGAACTCATGTGGGCCAATTATTCACTTAGACTCCCTTATTCCTATGGGTATCTCTTATATTTTATTATTTGTCTTGAATGATCACGAAGATGCATTGTTTGACTTATTTAGATAGTTGTTTAGTCTGAAAATAAAGTGAACGATTTAATCAATAGTTAGCTAAAGGACCAAATCTTTTAAAACTGCTTCTCGGGATATCAAAAAGTTCATATCTTGGCATAACTTGGTTCGCGATTTGAGACCTTTCTCGGGCCGATATTTGGCAGCGACTTCATACTTCAAATCTTTGAGAGACGTTCATGAAATAATGGTCTTCTCTTCATAATTGGAATTTCTTCACTTGAAGTTTTGAGAGATTCATACTTGGACCACGACTTCTTCATTTTTCTCCAATCTTTATTTTGGACTTTGATATACAACGATCCGCCTCCTTTTATGACTTGGATCTATTTATCCTCATACCTTGTTAGGGTCTTTTCGGATACACTTCTCCATGACTTTTGGGGAGTTTGCTTTACGTCGTGTGTCTCGATCCTTCATATTGATTTTCGATAAATGATTATTCACATCACTTTGGATCTTTAGCAACAAAACATAGCCCTCATGCCTTGTTAGGGCCTTTTCGGACTCGCCAATCTTCGCGCCCCGCTTCATAAGTTATGCCTTGGCTATGAACTCTCGTCATTACCGAGCAACTTTTAAACGATCTGGGGCTAGAAGCTAAGTAACTTTTCAAATCGTACAACCTTATTTATTAGCAAATAAATTATTAGCAAGCGATGGGAGAATAGGCTCATAATTAACTCACATAAATTCATGAAAGAATACCGAACTTATAATTGGCTCTATCATCTCTCGTTCTTCACAGTTTAAAATCTCAAGGAATGAGACTCGTGGATGCTTAGCCTATTAAATCAAAGTTTTGGGTTTTCGAGTCGCCTATAGGATCTTGCAAATTCTTAGACTTTTTCAAGTTTAGAAATCGCATCTTAAAGTTCCCTTGATAAACGACTCTCTAGGATCAATTATAGGAACTTGCGAAAAGTTCTTGTTCTTAACCCGTGAGAGTTAAGACTTTCGCGTTTTATAGCTCCTTATATAAAAGCCTAGCAAAACTTGACTTAAACATGTTAAGGATACTAGCTAGAGTAAACTCGAATTGAGTCAAAAGATTCACAACGTTTGAAAATTAAAACCACTTATTAAACATTTATTCTAGCAAAGAAAGAAAATAACTATACAAAGGGAAAAACTAATAGGCCAAAATAGATCAAAAATTTTGAAAAATGTCGAAAAATTGATTTTCCGGTTAAAATGAGGACAAATACAAGGAAAAGACCACTTAACTTCGATAGAAGTCCCCCCTACACTTAAGATAAACATTGTCCTCAATGTTTAAGCATGTGGGAGGAAACTCCCCTACACTTAAGACATTGTGCACGTTGTTTAAATCTTGCTAAGGAAAAGACAACTAAAGAGATTCCTATTTTAATATTGAGAAAATATAAAATAGTGAATCGAGAAGAGTTTAGGATAGGACCGGGATGAAGTAGAACACGGAATCACGGGTCGTCAAGAATCATCAAGAGTGGATCATTGAAGCTCGAATCCCTGATTAAGAAGTGAGGAGAGGAAATAGCAATCCAAAGGGTCCCCCCTACACTTATGATATAGAAAGCGGAAAGATAGATGCATGGGTTGCCTCCCAAGAAGCGCTTGGTTTTTGTTAACCGAGTCGTGAGCCTGACTCGACCTTGATCATCAACGGAAGTAGCATGAAACAACTCCACCAGGATCAAAGACATAGTTTTCATCCATCAATAAGCAAGAGCTTAAGGCGAACAAGGCAAGCCAAAAGAGAAGTGGCAAGGTTCCCTTAAGCAATGATGGAGCACAGTAGAAGCAAGGATGAAGTGGTGCAAGCATGTCTTCAAGATTTCCAAAGATTTTTCCTTTTATTTCATCAGGTGGATACTGAGATGGCTTAAAGACTTCAATACCGGGGTCGAACACCTTTTCCTTCAGGGGAAAATAGCACTCCGGCTCAGCCGAGTGTGAAGAAGATCCGCAAAGAAGCACAACCTCGTCCTCAGAAGTGGGATAAAGAGGTGTCAAATCATACGTGCAACGGATTTCGGTGTCGACCGGTTTCTTCTCCTTGGACAAAATGCTCTTCAAATCCAAAGTAGGATCAAGGCGATAATCTTCAAAGTCCAAAGGAGGTGCATCACTCTCATGAGGGAAGTATGTGTTGAGAAATTCAGAGAAATCTTCCTCAAATGAATAATCGTCCAAAGTAGGATCGAGTGATGACGGAGGATCTTCATCATGTGAAGAATCGCTCGATAGAGTATCAGCCTCATCAAAATCATCGAAAGTAGGCAGTTCGGGATACTCAGAAGTACAATCAAAATCATCCGAATCTGAGCTAGAATCATCATCATCATAAGCGTCAAAGACCGGTGACGAATCATAAATGGAAGGAGCGTCCAAAGTAGGGAGAGAATCATCCACATCATCATAAAAAAGTGGATTATCGATGCAAGAGTCGAATAGAGGATTTTCGTAGACGGTAAAGTCATCTAGCACATTAATCATATTCACTGATTCTCGGCCTCCAAAAGTTAAACTAGTAAGCTTCCCCATTTTGAAAACTTTTGCATCATCCCCGACTCGTAAGATTAACTCACCTTCGGCCACATCTACTAAAGCACGTCCGGTTCTCAAGAATGGCCGACCAAGTATTAAAGGAATACGAGGGTCCATTTCATAATCAACTACGACAAAATCGACCGGGAAAGTAAATGTGCCAACTTTAATGAACACGTCTTCAGCTATACCAACAGGGTAAGCGAGAGTGTGATTTGCAAGCTCAAGAGTCATCTTTGTTGGAGTGAGGTCGGGCAATGATAGTGTTTTCCAAACACTGAGTGGCATTAAATTAATACTAGCCCCGAGATCAGCAAGGGCAGTAAATTCTTCAGTTTTGTTGAACACGCAAGGCAACACAAAACGACCGGGATCTCCAAGTTTTTCCGGAAGTTCTTTAAGAATAACTGCAGAGCAGTTTTCAGTTAAGCGTGTGTTGGCGAGTTCAATCAGCTTCTCCTTCTTGTTAAGCAATTCCTTAAATGCTTTAACAAATTTGGGCATGTGGACAAGTGCTTCAAGAAAGCTAATGTTGAAATTCATTTGAGAAATCATCTTGATATAGCTAGTCACTTGAGCGTCCTCCTTGTTTAGCATTTTGTTCTTGCCCAAGCGAGAAGGATAAGGGATATTAGGTTTGGGTGGTGAGGGTGCAGGTGTAGGTAAAGGTTGAGATGTTGAAGGATCATTGGTGGGAACTTCATCACGTCGAGGTGGAGACGGTAATGGTGCACTAATACTAGGTGTAGGAGGAGTAGGGATACATGGTGGTGGAGGAGGTGTAGATGATGAGGGTGGGATTGGTGGTCCTACAATGGTGACTCCACTACGAGTAGTAATAGCACTCACATTGGCTCGCGGATTAGTGACGGTGTTTGAAGGTAGAGAACTTGGAGTAGAAGGTTGAGCAGGGGGCAAGAAACTAGCAAGCATATTCTTCAAATCATTGGTTTGATTGCTGAAGGAGGATTGAATATCATTTCGAAGCTCGGATCTTATCTCATTTCCTTGCTTTGTGATATCTCCTTTAAGATTGATAATTTGGCTCTGCAGATTCTTGATTTGCTCACCTTGGGTTCTCATGATGGCCTCAACATCCGGATTATTGGGTGGGTGTTGTTGGGCGGGTGGGTGATAAGGATTAGAAGCTCTTGGTGGGATTTGGTTGCTTCTAGTGTAGTTGTTGGCGGGGTTTTGGTTTTGAGGAGAAAAACCGGGTGAAAGGTAATTGTTGGATCGGTAGCTCAGCAGATTTCTATCCCCTTGTTGTCTAGCTTGGTAATTTTCCGGTGAATAAGTACCGTAAGCTGCATACACATTTTCCGGATTTCCTTGTGTAGAAGGACAATCGGTGTAGGAGTGAGGACCGCCGCATGTCTCACAAGGATTAGCAACTGCTTTAACTTGTTGTTGTTGTTGTTGGTTTGAAGCCAAGAGTTGCATACTTTTGCTCATTTCAGTCAGCACACGGGTGAGTTCGGTCATATCAGGGTTTGCTGAGGTGGAGGAAACATTGACTCTCGGGTTGTTCCTAGAAGAAGCAGAGGAATCCCAGTTCTTGTGGTGAGTAGTCATGTTCTCAATTAACTCTCTACACTCCTCGGGTCTCCTTTTCATGAATGTGCCACCGGCGGCTGCATTAATCGTATCACGATCTCGAAAAGTCAATCCGTTGTAGAAAGTATCGATCAAGGTGACCGGAAGCATATTGTGGTTTGGACATCGGTCGATCAAGACATTATATCTCTCCCAAGCGTCAAAAAGAGATTCATCGGGATCTTGCATGAAACCGCTGATCTGATTGCGAAGGCTCGTGACCATGGATGGTGGAAAGTAGCGCGAAAGAAAGCGTTGAGTCATGTCATCCCAAGTGTGAATAGAATTCTTCGGGAGACGATCAAACCATTTTTCGGCATGATGTGATAAAGTATGCGGGAAGAGTTGTAAGCGGAGAACATCCATTGTGGCCCCAGGCAACTTCATGCTTTGGGTGATTGTAATGAACTTGTCGAGGTGTTTGTTGGCATCATCATCAGGAAATCCTCTAAATGGGTTTGTTTGTACTTGCTGAATCATGTGGTGCTTCAACGAAAACTCAGGAGCGTTGATTTGCATCGGCGCAATCGGTCCTCCTCGTCCAAACATTGTTGGTTGACAAAGTTCCTCCATGGTCCGAAGATCGGGCTGTGGAAGAGCATTGTTGTTGTTATTATTATTATTGAGGTGCGGTAGTTGATTATTGTTGTTAACACCTGCCATATCTAAATCTTCTTGAGGCTCGAGCTCTTGATAGTTAGAAGATCTAGTACGCATACACCTGAAAATGCAAAAGAAAACAAAACCAAACACAAAGACAATATATATACACAAGAAAGATAAAATCTTTTTGGATTTTTGATATTTTTAATTTTTATGGTTTTTATGAATTTTTTAATTTTTATATGATTTTTGAAATTTTTATGCAAGAAAAATAACGTTCACAAGTAAACGGATCCCAAAAAGCAACGTGTCTCTCACAGAAAACTATTGATCTTAACGAAAAGAGCCGGCAGCGGCGCCATTTGATACACGACTTTTGCCAGGTAAAAAGATTAATTTAAGTTCGTTGATGTTCGTTGTGTTCCTGTCTAATCGAATTGATCTAGGTTTTCTATGTGACTCAGTTTTATTTTGGTGGAAACAAATATTTTTGGTTGTTTTTAAATTTAAATGTGCAAGACTTAAAAGTAAATGTCGTTAAAGTAAAGGGCAAGTATATAAATCTAAATCTAATTAAACGAAAGTGTGCAATATTTAAAAACGTGACGGAAAGTAAATCAATTAAATGACTAAAAATTAAAATGTGACAGAAATTAAATTAGACAAGTATTAAAGACTTAAACTAAAAATTAAACAAGACAAAACATAAAAGTTAACCCAGATCGGAATATATTCCGATCGACCTTACCATCGGAATGAACACACCACCTATCGGAATGTTTGAAGAAACCCAGATCGGAATATGTCACCTTTTCAGATCGGAATAACCTAACAACCTCAGATCGCAATGTAGTTCAGATCGAAATGTGTCCTATCGGAATGTACCTATCGGAATGTACCTATCGGAATGAGGCTACGGAAAATTGGGCAGCACTTCGACTTAACAAGCCTCAAGAGCCGTCGGAAAGAGCGATCGCAATATGCGATCGCAATCCCCAGATCGGAATGAGGTAAGGTTACTCCTGTCGCAATCCCGGATCGGAATGCAAAAACCCTTATGCCAATACTGTCACTATCGGAATGTGGTGTTGCTATCCGTCGCAATGTGGAAAACCCTAACTTTCCGATGGAACCAACTTGGTAATAAGCACAAGAACTAAATAAGCTATTCTAATAAGCAGTTACCAAAAACTTAAATGAAATGAAATCACAACGAAACAATAAGCTAGAAAGTTAAAGTATTTCAAACTTTTAAACACGAAACTTAAATGAAATCAAAACAATAAAATCAAAACTTTAAAGAAAACTTTCAAAACACTTAAGAAAAATTCCAAATAAGCACACAAGGTTGTCAATCTCGTGGCTTATTTCGTAGGAGGAAATAAAAAGGACGAAACTTTAATCAAGATAAGCAAATGGATTAAGCAAAACCTTGCTTAATCCGAAATTCAAGCCGAAATAAAAAGAGAGAAAGGTAGAATGAGATTGATAAAAAGAACTTGATCAAATGATAAAGAAAGGTAAAGACAAGAATTTAAAGAACACAAATTAAAAACTTACTTGGAATTAAAAGGTAATTAAGGTGCAAAACATGTAATTAAAAGTGCAAGTAATTAAAGGTGCATTAAAAGTAAATGTGGAAGAATGGTTTGTCAAGCCACCAACAAGAGTAAATGAATGAAAATGAGGGTTTATATAGGTGATTAGGGAGTGGTTAGGGGAAGCTTCCTCCCTCCTTCCTTTCTTGTTAATTGCACCATCAAGTCCTTCCTTCTTGTTCTTTTTGTTAATCTTGGAATGTGATGACTTTTGGCTCGAGATTTCTTTGGACTCGTCTTTTAATTCTTTGATAAATAAGACTTGAGTTCTTCGGCTTTAAGCAAACTTTCGTCTTTTGACTTTTTCTTCGATAAATCTTCAGAATTGGTCTTGGACTTCCGTTCTTTATCCACTTTGACTTCTTGACTTCGTCTTTCATCCTTTTCTTCAATAAAAGTCCGTAAATGCCCGTGAATTTCCGTGTTTTCTCCACTTTTCACCTTTTCGTCCTAAATCACAACAAAAACACAAACCACGCATAATTCCGACATAAAAGACATAAAATACACGTTTAGGTCCGGTTATTATTGTAATTAAGTGGTAGAAAAGATGGGTGTTTACACACCTATCACTTCCCTACAGAAACCACGAGTCAGAACCCCGATGCATCACATAAAGTTTATATTATTATTAATAAGATAAGCATAACGCTACACTAGCAAAAGAGAAACAAGTCTACAACAAACTCGAGCACAACAATGTGATACCTTAATTGTCCTTCAATGTTCAAATAAGAGGATAATTAGATGTGTGATGTATATCTAAAGTAATTATTTATACTTGACCATGTAACAATCAATTATTCCAAGTATCTGGCAAACTACTTTGTATTATCTAACTATTTAGGATCAATGTCCAATCAAGAGGATAATCAGATGTGTGATATGTACTATATTGATGTCAGTACTGAAATTCTAATATCCATGTACTAGAACCCATGTTACTCGCATAGTATTAAAACGTGTGAAACATAGATTACTATAGTTAGCATTATATGAAGTAAATAAGTATACAAAGTGACATATCGTAATTAAATTCTCGGTGTTCTGAACATCAAACATTGATATTTTTACCTCCTTGAGTCTGCTTAGTAACATCCATTGGGGGAGAAACAAGGTATTTGCAGCTGCCACATTATTTGTTGTTGGGGCCTCAGCTGGAGCAGCTTTTGTAACTTTTGGGGTTGGCTTTGGTGCCTCTTCATCTCAAACAAGTAGTTCAAAGACTATGCCCATCATCACTACTCACTTCTTGATTCATTCCCGGTAACTAAAATAAAAGTGATCTTGCAAACAAGATACAAAGAAAAAGTATGTTAGTAAAAATTGCAGGAACTTGTATGGAGAATATTTACTAACAACGCTAGGTAGGAGCTTTCTTAATAATAGAAAATACCAGTAGTAAATGACGGTGTTACTATGACTAAATCCTAAAGAGAAACGGTCCAATGAAAATGCAACACAACTTAAATTCCAATTGACTTTGAGAAAAAAACACCTGCAAATCTAAAAGAAAATGCAACTTTTCAAGAAAGTTAAACTACTTTTACAACACCGATATAGATAAGACCAGTATGCAAGGAAAACTCATGTTTCTGCCAACCTGAGTAATTAAGTTTAGTTCTGACACTTGCCAAAAACCTGTCTCGATAAGAAAGGTTAGAGGCAAACCCATGATGCCATAAATAAAAAAACGTCAAAAAACGTTCATTTCTTTAGTCTATAAGAATCAAAACCATGGGTTAACTAATTTCTTTCATTATCCTCAACAACACATAATTGTGTGAGAAGTACTCAACATTATCGATCAGACTCAGAGCTTGAATTTGAATAAAGATTAGGCTAACAAAGTTCATAGCTTGCATTTATTATTTGTCAAAAACTAACATACTTGAGAATTGAAGCATTATCATTTTATAAACTTAGATGTACGTCTTTCACTTTAAGCACTCATATGTAGCTACAACATTCATCAAAATTAAAACTACATCACCACATATATATATATCTACAACAGAACTAATCAAATAATGCAGCAAAACAAGCACCTAAACATACAATCCATATAATCTAATCAAGCCTTTAAAATCACATATCTTATGAGCTTATTCAAAAAGTATGTTCAACAAATCATCATCTTAAATTAGTCTGACTATAACAACGAAAAATTAATACACATACAACTTTTTCATATCAAGCCACCAAAGTTACAATAAACAATAGTAAAACATATAAAGATGATTACTTTGATCAAAATCTGGAAAAGAGGGCGATTAGCTTATCGAACCTTCTTTAAAGATCATTATTTCATCTCGTACATCCATTTTATAACATCAATTAAGATCAATTTGATCAAAAAAAAATGGTTAGGGTTTAATTAGGGTTCATATAAGTGTGTGTATGTGTGTTTTTTTGGGAAAAAAATGTACAATTGAAATAAAATGTGAAAATTAAAACTCTCGTGAAAATAATAGTATAAAGAACCAAATTACAAAAATGCCCCTGTAACTTTATTTTTAGGTGTTAGATTACTTTGAGAATGGACGATCATGATGATGTCACTTTTACTTTTTTTATGTATATTCTACACAGAACTTTTGTCATATTTTAGCCCTTCTAATAATACTCGCCAAGACCCGTTCTTTTGACTTGGCCACCAACTATAACTACACCTTTTTTACTTTATGTTCGTTGGCTATTTTACTGCGTAAATGATCACTCGCAACATTAGTCAAACCCTGCAACTTTTAATTGGTCCTAAAACCAGATCTCGACCTTTTGGGTTGGTTTGCATGAATGAGTCGCTTGTTTTCTAGTTTCATTTGACCTTTATACGGTAAGAAGAACTCATTTCATTAATAGATAGCTCTGAATGCACGAATGTATCTCACGAAAATATCGATAGCCGCATCTGAACAAAGAAAAACTTACTAATAAATAATTTAATTAACTACATTCGATCTACGATAAAGATTATAAATATCTAACGTTAAACTGGCCTTTTATAACCTATTAACATTATAAAATAGCATGCATGAAACCAGTACGTAAAGTACAAATGGAATTGAAGATAACACTTTCTATAATCAATCGAATTTTAATCAACATATAACAATATTGGACTGTTTGTCCTTTTTCTTTATTCTTTGGCCTATAAGCTTTTTGTTATGTTTTTTATTCATTTTGGGAAAAGATAAAAAACTAAAAGATAAATTGCGAATGTTAAGAGGGTTTATATTGTTTTTATACATAATTAGATAAAGTGCTAAAGGAAGAAAGCATATAAGCCAAGGAACATACATTTGTTTTACTAACTTTGTCTACTGTTCGTAATCTAAAGAAGCCGAAGGAGAACATCAAAAAGAAAGATGACTTGGTTTTCTAAACTTTAATTTGGGTAAAGTTAAATTGGTTGGTCGAAGTGATTCTTCTGATTGGCTCTTCCAAGATCGATATAATGTTGAGCTTGATCTCGTAGTCCGTTGAGTGAAATTTTATAGAATTCTACTCACAAACTTAAAACTGAGTCGCTCCGAGTATAATCAAACTCTAAACCAGGAGAGTCCTTGAAGGCGTGCGACATGGCCTACTTATATGAGTTGAGCATATATAATGGGTAAACTAAATAAAAGTTTTTTTTTATTTAAAAAGTATTTTTAGATTGTTTTTAGCATCAACGGTCTTTATAAAGCTTTTTTTGAAAAGACTTGAATACTAAATTATTGCTAAAAGCTCTACCAAATTAACTTGTTACACATTTAATGCATTCAATGCATCAAATCTTTTAAACGTTAATGCATTATATATGCTCTTAGAAATACAGACCAAAAATCATAAAGCAGTTCAATAACGTTAATGAAATTTATGATATTCGTAGGTAACATTTATATTTAGGTCCTCATTTCATATGGACAGTTTCCGCTGTATTTTATTTTTCGAAAGAGGACATTTCTAGTTTTTTGATTTTGGAGTATTCTTTTAGGGTTCATCTTCTAATTTTTCCTAAGTACTTTTAACACAAAGCTCAATATTTCTAAATTTCGAGGTGTTGAAGTATGAAAGTAACCACCACAAATCAGATTAAGTTTACAGCCTATTCGACAATTAAAGAACATAAATTCAAATTGTCTACTTTTCATTATTCAAGTTTGTTCTTTTTTGTATGACTTTTTTTTATCGACACCAAAGTGAAATTCATGTCCCTATATGAACATAACATGTAAAGTAGTTCGTGATTTTCTTCGTTGTTAAAGAAAACAAAAAAACTAACCGTAATATTTGGATGTCTTTCGACAACTTAAACTCACACGACTTTATTAAACATTCGTATATCATATTGTGGGAATGCTTGGAAGTGCAATATCGATGTTAATCAAGTATAAAATTAGTTCCAAAACGGACATATTAGCTTGTGTAGCATGCGTGGATTATTTAATTTAACAACATACTACAAGTCATTTGATACTATATTACTATGTAACTAATTATGCACGCAATTAGTCGAACAAATAAATATTGCTTGTAGAAAGGAATCAATAAAGGGTGTTAGACAGAAATTAAACTAATTAATAAGAAGATCCAATATATTTAATAATGATTTAAAGGTGTGTGAGTGGCATTTGATTTAAAGGGCATAAAAAGCCTTAATCAGCCGTCCAAAAACAAACATAAAGAATATAAAGATTAAAGGAGTTGTCGAGTGTCGTAAGAAAATGTATGATTGAATCCGACGCATGATACCACCCTCAACCGTCGTTTCCCGTATCTTGCAATTAGATTTTGCTTTTATCATTCCATTCAATTTTCTTATCAATGCTAAAATAATTTTTGAAATCATAAATTTCAATAAAGACGATAAATTTCAATAAGAAACTAGAATAGACTATATATATTTATCAGGCCATTTTGGAGATAACTTTGAGAAACTTAAATCTATTTTTTTTTAAGTAAAGTAAAAGTTCCATCATCGAGGGTGAAGAATCATTTTCGAATATTGCTACACGCAACTTAAAAGGTAAAGGTAACGATAATATAGAGTTAATAAATTACACAAGCATAACTTCAACGCCAAAGTAAAGACTCCCTTGCACATAACACCAAGCCTTTATGATGTGAACTGACAAATAAATCATGACTGATTGACTGTTTGCCAATGTTTCAGCAAAAAAAAGAATAAATTAATCCTAACATGACATCATAGATTGCAATGGTTCATGAGAGAAGAAGGAAGGTGTAACGTAACGTTTTTGTAAAGATAAAATACGATTAGATATTGGAAATACACTACCTTTTGAGAAAAGCATGATACTATTAGCCACAAGTCATGAATAAAATGATTATATATCGAGAAGAAAGGCTTCTTGGTAGAGCCATTAAACAAGGAAATACATTGCTTAGTTTTTAGCACATTTCCACTACTATGTAAGCTGTCTATTTCTTAGAGAAAGAACGCGAAAGCCGGTTTATAGCCGTCATGCGAATGGAATGTTAGTGACACAACACACAAGTAGTCTATTTATTCATTGACATGAGCAGTAGAAAAAGAGAGCGTAAATAGGGGGTTGTTATCAATATTCTTCTACTTTCCTGTGGCTTGTGCGGAGAAAAGATTATGTGTTTGAATTATGTTCCCTTTAATTTATATATTTTTTTATACTTATGTAAAATAAAGTTATATTCGTTGTGGCATATCATGAGAATTTCGTTTAAGCTTCCAAACAACTTTTCAAGATAGTGAATGGGCAAAGATACGATAAGAAATTAAAGTATTAGATAATATCATTAAGGCTACCCGCAACGCACCGGGATTTTCTCGGTCGACTCTCGGTCGTGACCGATTCGCTGCGTTGCGGCGATTCGGTCGCCGGAGTCGGTCGGACCGAATTCGACCCTAGTCACGACCTGTTTGTGTTTGTGTTTGTGTTTTTGTCTGTGTGTTTAATAAAAAAAAAAACTTTTTTTTTTTAAATTTAACATGTTTTAATCGTGTTTAATTTATATAAACTTTATAAAGAAATTTCAAATTTTAATATATTGAGCTTTTTTTAATTTCTCACAACATATATTAATTTGACAATTTTTGGAGTTAGTTTTAGCTAATGCATTATACCCTCTTTACTTCTATATTTCGTAATGTTTTTTAGTTTATGTTTATTTTTATTAAAATGTTATTTTTATTGAATATAAAATGTTATTTTTATTGAAAATAAAAAAATAAATTTTGAATTAGGTCGCACTAGGTCGCTGGGTTGTGGCAAATAGGTCGCACTAGGTCGCCGGCCGAAAAAACTAGATCGCGACCTAGTAGCGTTGTGGATAGCCTAAGAAACTCGGCCAAGGTGTGTGGATTAGCCAAAATTCATTAGTGACTTTTCCTTTAAGGTTTCTTATGTGTCGGTAAAGTAAAATGTTTTAACTTTATTTTATCAACATGTCAATCAGTCCCATAACTTGGAATATTAATTTAGTATGTTACTAGTGTAGTGGAAACGTTTGCTAGACAGCTAGTAGATCTTATAAGTAAAGCATAAGCGAAAGAAAAATCAGTTACTGTTGCCGGATTCATGATCTTTTTTTTTCTTCAAATTTTCCTAATAAAAGGCACAAGATGAAAAACAAGAATGTGATACGTCATACATCATTCTCGAATAATAATTCGAAATAGTCAATTCGATGTATGTACGTTATGATAATAGCTTATGTGGTAGGTAATGATAGCTCAGTTTGAGGTTGGAACTAGTAAGGTGGCATGCATCTTTTACTTGAGTCACGTTGATGTCAAACTTAGGGCATCCTCAATGCATACAATGATTTTGAGTTCAATAAAGTGCCACGTCGACATATAACCATCTTTATAGAAAATACCTGCAATGCATGGTCTCTTGCACTGTTCAATAACTATCCACTTATTATTTTATTATAATTCAAAGTAAACATTGAGTGGCTAATAATAGCCCATGCTCCTGTATTCTATTATAAATGAAATAAATAATATGAGGTTGGCCCACTATTCTTGCATTATACGGTGCAAACAGATAGGAACTATAATTTAACGAACTCATGAATTGACACTTCCACAACCCATTAACCGTATGCCAGCCATGCATTATGCGTTCTT
Source organism: Glebionis coronaria (assembly GCA_025667525.1). NCBI lineage: Eukaryota > Viridiplantae > Streptophyta > Magnoliopsida > Asterales > Asteraceae > Glebionis > Glebionis coronaria. The sequence goes on from JANFOE010000940.1 coordinate 28,763, forward strand.
ATAATCTTGCATTGGAGATGGCCTTAATGGCAAAATTGGTAATTAAGGAAATGTAGGCACTAGACCAAAAAGGTTGAAAGATAAATTAACTTACGTTAAGAAAACGTTTTCTTGTATACCACTACAAGTTTTAGTATATCTGGCGTAAAGTTCGGCGTTTTGTTTAAAGGACGTGCGACACGATTACCATGGATGCAGTTTATGTTTGAAATCGACTCGTAAACTACTCGAAACCGACTCGATTTAAACAGTCGAGTTTGAGTTACACGAATATATTTATGAGTCGAGTTCGAGTTTCAAAATACTCGACTTGTGAAGATCGTGATCCTTATCGAACTTCAATTAAATTAAATTTTTAGTCTTTTATATGCATAATTTAATTAATTTTTATACTAATCGTGTTATGTTTAGTCTTTATTTTACCTAATTCGTATCTAGGGGTCAAGAGTCGAGTAAGCCTATACTAGCTAAGAATAAAGGTCGGTTGGCATTGTCTAAGCCCAACCCGACCGGGAGTCATTGTATGTGTCGGTTCCCCCTCATCTCTATAAAAGGAGGTGAGGGGGAACAAACCAATTACGTCATTATTTCATAATACTAATCCAGTAACGATTAGGGATAATACCTTGTGGGTTTTTCTGTCGATTCGATTCTGATTGTGTGTGTGTTCTTCGATCGGTGATTCCGCATCTAGGTTAACCAGGATTGTAGGGTTTAAACCCTACAAGTGGTATCAGAGCTACGGTTATTGTGCTCATCGAAGATCGAGTGCTAGATCGAGGTGACGAGTCCATTAAGGTATCGAGGTTTCGAGATTCGGCCTTTATAGATCGTTAAAGTTGCGATCGATCATTAAAGGTGACATGCGGGTTTTTGCAAAAATCTAACTTTTGCATGTTCACGTGAAGATTGGAGTAGCGATCGATAATACATGTGAGGGATAGTCTTGCATTAAAGGTAACATAATTCAAATATTATTAAATTAATATTGAATCTCACATGGACGAAAGTAACTACAAAGGTGACAATTGACGAACGAGGAAAATTGTCAAGTTTTTATCTTATGTTGTGTTATTGGTTACTAAATATCAAACATAGGTGGAATAAACTTTTTCGTTCGTTAAGGTTTTCGATCTTGTTTAATAATCGACATCGAGTTATCGTCTTTTAGGTATATAAAAGTCTATTAAAACGAAGGTATTGTTGCGGGGTTATTTTTTACTTCTTGTGGTTTAAGTTTAGATCGTGGTTCGCTTAGGTTAAGTTAGCGATCGGGTTGACTTATCCAAAATCGAGGGTTTAGGGGTTTTTCTAATATATTTGATTTGCAAGAAGGGTATTTTCTTGTGGTTCAAGTTTCGATCGTGGTTCGCTTGGGTTTTAAGTTGGCGGTCGGGGTTGCTTGTTCGATATCGAGGTTTTAGGGTTCTCTAATAAATTTGATTGCAAGAAGGGTATTTACTTGTGGTTCAAGTTTCGATCGTGGTTCGCTTGGGTTTTAAGTTGGCGGTCGAGGTTGCTTGATCGATATCGAGGTTTTAGGGTTCTCTAATAAATTCGATTGCAAGAAGGATATTTTCTTGTGGTTCAAGTTTGATCGTGGTTTGCTTGTGGTTTCAAGTTTACGATTGGGTTTGCTTGTTCTAATCGAGGGTTTAGGGTTATCCTGTTTAATTCGATTTGCAAGAAAGGGTTTACGCAACAAGGGGTATATTGCACACAGCTTGTGAGGCTTGTCGGTAAAGTTGGTTAAGAAACAACTTGACAAGGTTTGTAGCAAGGTTAAAGAAGATTCAAGACTTGTCGAGGTTGCAAGATTTCTTATGATATTAGATATAGGTTTTGCAAAATTAAAAGTACGACAAGGGTTACTTCAAAAGGAGTCGGGTACTTTCTTGATTCAAGGGTTATCGATTTGTTGGGTAGGTTAATTTCCAAGGCTCAATCGATATTTGAGTAAGAAAAGGTGTTCTTTTGAAGGGTTACTTGGTTTGATCGATTTCTAAGAAGGTTTCTCTTAGGGTTATATCGATAAAGCAAGGGTTTTTCTTTATAAACGGGGACTTCATATTCGTGATTGTGAGGTTTAATATATCACAAGGTTTAGCGAATTATCGAAGGGACTTTGTCGGTTTGTGATTGTGAGGTTATTCACAAGGTTTAGCAAACAACAAAGGGATAAAGAAAAAATGGCTAGTTCTATAACTAGGTTTAACATCGAGAAATCGATGGATTTAATGTACATAAGCATGGAGGTTCAAAATAAGTTGGGTTCAAACAACTTGGTCCTGGTGTTAAAACAGGAGTCCATGGAGTACATGTTTATAAACGTGTTTGGTTTGAGGTGGAACTGCTGGGAGCTCAGGGGGATCGTGAAGCTGAGGTTTTTCAGGATAGTAACGATCATGTTGCAGTGGCTCAAATACGGTTTGAGGTGGAAATGCATGTAGCTCAAGAGGGTCGTGAAGCTGTGTGGAAACCTTGGTTTCCGGATCTTTTAAGCTACTAGGAATGCATCATGTTCATATGATTATACAATCAAAGCGGAATAAGAACATAACACATTAACAAGGTGTTTAGGCACGAATAACATGAATTAAAACAATAGGATTGCTAATTATATTAATAACTAACAATCACTAGACGTGTATACATTGAATCCCACGTCTAGTCGACACACGCTTTAGGTTTACATTGTGAATGAATTGATGAATAAAACCTAAGACCCTTGGTTCCTTTTATAGTGTAAGGATTAGGGTTTACAAGAGATAATGATGAATAAACAAGTAAATCTTCTATTTAAATAAACTTATGCAGAATATCTTTTGCATGTTTATCTAAATAGAAGCTTCCATAAGCTTCTTTGTCTACGTTTTGTCAATGCTTGAATTGCATGTGACAATGCTTGGATTGCACACGACAATGCTTGAGCCATCAACGCCGCCCAAATTAGTCTTGACAACGCTTAGACAATAACTTCACGTTTTCTTCTTTTTGAGTTTCTGCCACATCAACTTTTTGACCCAACAATCTTCCCCTAGTTGATAGTGGCAAAACTCTATGTGTATCTCTTGTAAGTTATACATGATCTTCAAATTGCTTCCCCTCAAGTGTAGCACGTATTTCTTCCCCTTTTTGTCACATCAACAAGGAAGTAAACAATGTATGCAATGTTGAAGATTCTCCATATGTAGCTCTACATAATGATCTTGAAGAACAATTAATATAATATTTTTGATATAGAAGTAGAATAACCCAACTTTGTATTCCATGTCTTGTACTATCCATGTGACTAAGAACTTATAGAGGAGGATATAAGTAGATCTCGATCCCTTGTAAATATTCTCATCCTTTGTGAGACACTGAGCACGATAATGTAACTCCTTCAAGTGTTATGACAAGTCTTCGTCACCAAACATGTAAAGCACGAACAAGTTACCTTTAAAGTCTATGACTGGAAGTGCATGACTTTAAGATATGATAGAACACAAACTCGCGAAAATCTTCTTCAATCATCAAACTTACCATAAGAATTCTTCCCCTTAAGCTAACATCTCTTCATGAAGACTTCCACAACCTCATGAATTGTAGCTAACTCGCTTTAAGATCACTAATTCCATTTAAAAATATCCGAGCCATAAATATCAACATGATATTCTCAATTAAAACGGAGATTCCATGTACCTTTGTGTGTATAATCCTCCTTTTTGTGTGCTTAAAACGTCCAATTTTCTCAAACAGCAGCAATTCCTGTGTTGTCCAATATCCTTTTTCATCCAAGATCTAAGTCAGATGTATTGTCCGATATCAGACAATACCTATCAGCGTTGAAATTCATATATCGGACGACACTGTCAACCTGTCAGCGTTGACTTATTCTGTCAGCGTCAAACTTTCACTCGTCAGCGTCAATGTTACTTTTGTCAGCGTCAATATGCTGCTGACGTCATCTAGGGCAATAAAGCACATCCCATCATTCTTTGTTGTATCCCATTGTTTTTCATTAGTACTTGTATACACGTGATGAGCAAAGATCCTTCCCTTTTGTCAGCGTTACAGAACATTAATATCAGCGTTGAACATGAATATCAACGCCACCTTTATGTCTTTACATATGTTTAGCCAATAATCCCATCATCGTGTGAACACAACATCTTTCCACCAATAGAAAATGTTGTACCGTGTGAACACAAGAATTGAAATTCTTCATGTGAATACACACATTGTAACCGTGTGAATGCTAGATCCCTTATTTGCAATTCAACCGTGTGAACACACAATTTTCCACCAATGAGAGTCATTGCATCGTGTGAACACAAATTGAACATTACTTTCTTTGTTCGTTTGAATGAATTGTACAATCGTAGTATCATCATGTGAATACAATCTTCAATAGCCAATCACAGTTCTTAATCCGTGTGAACATATAACTCTCCACCAATGAGAACGAGTGGCTCATGGGAATACCATGGACTAGCACGTAGAGGATTCAAAATCAGTAACACAAATATCGAATCACTTCATGCAGATATACTTCTCCTCACGTCCATATAACCTTCTTTCTGACAATAGAACGCTTCTTTCTATATGAATCTCGTCCAAAAATAAACCATACTCATAAAGCCAATAAAGAAAACGTGAAGGAAGATCTGCAGTATTAGATTATAGCAAGGGTTCTTGAAACCCTAGCACAGTAATTGAATAATCTGAAACTCTAATCAGGGTTATGATAAATTTGTACTAGGATCTGAATATAATGAATCATCTTCACGTTGTAACATCCAAGAACCTTAAACTTTCTGCTTTTCATATCGATCTAGGGTTTGAGTAACCCTAGTTCATGATTTCATGTGAACAAAGCAAAAACTTTAATGCCATAATCAGCGAACTTCGACCTTGAATAATTTCTTCGTTAGAGCTCAGATCGAAAATCCCTTCGGTGAGATTCTAGACACAAGTGCCAAGAATCTACAGTTCAAAAATCACGAAGATCCAACGGTTAACGAAGGATAGATCGTGTTTTGAACATGGCTGTCCACAGAAAACTGCATATACCCTGCTGCTGACTTTGACGCCTAATAACTTTTGCCTGGGAATAAAACTCGACAATCCCTCCGGTGGATGTTTAGATCTATGTATGTAGAACACACATATAAAATTTCGTGACGATCCAACGGTTCAATCAAAAGTTATGACCTTCTGAATACTGCTGCGCACACAAAAACGTCCAGAAAAACCCTAGACGGATTTTTCTTCTTTTCAACATTACGAACACCTTGTTGGTCCTAGCATCACGAGCCACGAGGCTCTGATACCAATTGTGGAAACCTTGGTTTCTGGATCTTTTAAGCTACTAGGAATGCATCATGTTCATATGATTATACAATCAAAGCGGAATAAGAACATAACACATTAACAAGGTGTTTAGGCACGAATAACATGAATTAAAACAATAGGATTGCTAATTATATTAATAACTAACAATCACTAGACGTGTATACATTGAATCCCACGTCTAGTCGACACACGCTTTAGGTTTACATTGTGAATGAATTGATGAATAAAACCTAAGACCCTTGGTTCCTTTTATAGTGTAAGGATTAGGGTTTACAAGAGATAATGATGAATAAACAAGTAAATCTTCTATTTAAATAAACTTATGCAGAATATCTTTTGCATGTTTATTTAAATAGAAGCTTCCATAAGCTTCTTTGTCTACGTTTTGTCAATGCTTGAATTGCATGTGACAATGCTTGGATTGCACACGACAATGCTTGAGCCATCAACGCCGCCCAAATTAGTCTTGACAACGCTTAGACAATAACTTCACGTTTTCTTCATTTTTGAGTTTCTGCCACATCAACTTTTTGACCCAACAAGCTGAGGTTTTTCAGGTTAGTAACGATCATGCTGCAGTGGCTCAAAGACGATTAGAGTAAAAACAACCTGAAGAAAAGACAAACACGGGCTGCTTGGTAAATGAGCAGGAAGAGGTACACCTTGGTATAAAGGTCATTACGGTAACCGGAGTACCTGGTAAAGAGGGTGCATAGGGTAATGTTGCTGAGAAGAAGAACGTGAAAGAGTCTATGGAAGCTAATCTAGGAAAACTACAGAAGTACAATGCCTGGTTAACAAGGTGGTCCCGGGTCTGAGGTTCCAACACCGGTAAAAAGTGTTGAGTATCGGTTATGTTTAAGTGTTACTCCTAAGGTGGAAATTGTTGGAATATTAGTAGTAAACTTAAATATAGTTTAGGGACTTAAGTGTACTTTGTAATATAGATTAAGAATAGACTAGTATTAGGAAGTTTTTAGGTTAACCTCATTAAGTTGGTTTATAGGAAGTTTCCTATTTAACTTAAGATGGTGTCTACCCCTCATCTCTATAAATAGGGATACCCTACAAATCGAGTCGAGCCGAACTTGATATGCTGAGTATTCGTCGAATTCGAGCTTTAAACTCTAGATCAACTCGAGCTTCAAGCTCGATTTTTATATGACGAGTCGAGCTTGAAATTCAAAGCTCGAACAAGCTCAAGCCGAGTTTTGAGCTCGAATTTTTTTATTTGAGTCGAGCTCGAATTTGACTGGACTCGACTGGTTTAAACCTATGTGCATGAAAAGAGAATCCTGATCACTTGGTTATTTACATTCCAAAATCTTAGGACGACCACATAATGTGTAAAATGCAAATTATTGTAAGGTTAAAACCATGATATGGCTTTATATCTTGATTGAAAAATGAATGATTGAATTTGTCCCACTACTACGACCCATTTCAAACCAAAGTGATCCCTTTCGATACACCCAATTTTAATCTACTACAGCCCATTGGGTCCATGAAAATCCAGTACAATACTAAATACAGCCCATTTTAACATATCAAAACTCATTATGACCCATTTCCACCAACTGTGACTCGGGGGCTATTGGTAAAACGCTTGGGAGCTGAAAGGTTAGCTTATAATAGTCCTTAAGTTTGAGATGGTCACGAATGTGTTTGCCTTCGTAAAACTATCAAGCAGATTATCCAAAACTCGATTTAATTCAAAAAGCATGAGATACTAATATTAATCACATTGCAGATTATCAAAACACTGTAAATCAAGTATCCAAAAACTAGCCATCTGACGTTAAACTCATGAATAAGCAAAATCAGATTGCCCCCAGCCAAACACTCAAAACTGATTAATTGTATTCTGATAATGTAGCTCATGATTAACGATAACTAAGATTATTAAACGGATGGTACAATCCAATTATTTACGTTTAAAGACCGGAACATTTTATTACAACTTCATAGATATACAAACTGCAACCATCTTCTTTACTCATAGACGCGATAACTGGAATGTTGGCAAACAACTTAAAACCTGAGGATCATATGTTGCACGACTATTGTGGGTTTGGAGGGCGGCTATTAGCAGCAGAGACTCGTGAACCCCACTCCAGTAGCTCTTTGCTTGTATCATCTTTGTGCACAAATACTTCTATAAAGCATAGCGAATCCTTCTCTGCACCTGTTGCTGTGGCAATGGCTTCCACCAACTCCTCCTCTGTTCGAACCTGTTGCAAAAACAATACACCTTCATGAGTATCTCGGTATAATAGTAATTACAAACAACCACAGATTTTAAAAGTTTAAGACCCTTTATGTTTGCAATAGAAAATTAAAAGTCTTTTAGTTTTTTATATCGGATATATCAAATACAGAAACAACAGATCGGGATGTCACCTTAGATGTCCAACATTTTCCTTCGCCATTGTGGATTGCGTTGACTAGGCCGGTGTAGTCCCAATTCTTGATAACGTTATACGGACCATCATGGATTTCTACTTCAATAGTATAACCCCCATTGTTGATTAAGAATATAATTGTATTTTGTCCACACCGAATCATGGTCGAAATATCTTGTGCTGTTACCTGGTTAAAACATCAGTGGGTCAAGACTCGAGGCCTAATTATTTGTAAGTTATACGTAGTAGCACATTTGCTGAAAGTATGCGGTTTTCAGTGTTTCTTAGAAACCCTTATAGGCCATTTAATTATATGTCACGGTAGCGTTTTGACGAACCTGGAAACTACCATCACCAATACAAGCAATCACACGTTTGTCTTTTGCTGCCTGAGCATAACCAAGAGTTGCACCAACAGACCATCCAATCGATCCATATTGCATTTGGAATTCATAACTGGACAAAGTTCAAAGCATGTGTTATTAGTGGTATACCATATAAGGACATAGTTCAACTCCATATAAACCCTGCTTACCCGCAATTTTCAGGGAGACGAAGCTTTTGACAGTTGAACCATGAGTCACCTGTCTCAGCAATTACTGCAGTTTCTCGAGTCAACATTTCCTGTTAAATTAATAAGTATATTCAATGTCAAGGACCTTAATAAATGGTGATATATCATGGATTTTCCTCACTAAAAGAAATCATACTTGAATATGCTTGAAGAGGACATTGACTCTAAGGGGTTCATCTTTCTCACATTTCAGAGGTACACCACTAGGGACAAATATCCGATGATAGTTCTCCAAAGCTGTGCTATTCTTCTTTAGCTTCTTAGCCAATGCACTCAAGAAGTCCGCCATGAACACCCAACCCAAAGAAGATCCATTTCCAATCGTGACGCGATTAGGCTGCACAATGATTGACTTTTCTTTCTTAATCAACAACGAGTAACCAACGGAGCTATAATCGTTAAAGATTGGCCCCACAAAGATATATGCGTCAGCTGATTCTACTATCTCCCCAACAAAGGTTGTGCTAACCGCACCCCAGTATGTACCAATAAAATTTGGGTGGTGCTCAGGTACAAGTCCTTTAGCAGATGGCATTATAGTTATTGGATATCCTGATGCATCCGCAAATTCCAGAAACGCCTTTTGTGCCTTTGCAACCCGTAATTTGCAGCCTGCTACAATGACCGGTTTTACAGCCTTGTTTAAAAACTTCGCTGTCTCTTCCACTGCTGCCTCGAGTCCTAAAGGGTTGCTCAATCTGCAGGAGATGTGATGGATAAACTATAAATATTCAACAGTTGACAGACAAAGACAAATATATCTTGATCAATTGTAAGACCTACATTGGTGGCAAAAAGAAAGGCACGGGTTCTCTGGCGAAAGTAGGATGAGGGATTGCTGGCAAATTGCAACTTATACTGATATATACCGGCTTGCTCTCCTTCAAAGCAGTCGAGATTGCACTGTCGATTTGTTCATGTGCATCTTCCAAGTTGTTTACAACTACCTGTTATCATAAATTTTACCAAATATTGCATCAGTAGATGTCAAGCAATATTTTCCCCAAAACACATCCTGATTTCCAAGTATATCTAACATTTCACTCAAGTTTTCTATAAGAATTATAAGAATCAATGCAAAAAACATGCCAAAAAAGTCCATATTCCACCATGTAGACACCAACCTTATATTTTTTCAAAATTTAGACGTGTGCGACCGCTATATGTGCGATTCCGCCACTTTGTGACAGAGTCGCACAACTTTTGTGACTTGTGGCGGCTGCTATACGTTGGAGTGGCATAGTCTATCAGTCGCACAACTCTATAATGGGAAGAAAAGAAAATGTCACTTTTGGCAACTTTAAATTATTACTACTTATTATTATTGGAAAAGCCTTAAAATTAATCAATGGTTGTTCTAGACATCAGTCCCAATAGTCAACTCAAAAAAAATTACCATCAGATTCAATGAATCATCATCATAAGTCACATGATTAACATATTAAATCAACAAACATAGTACTATGATTCATCAATCTACGTAGTAAAATAAAATCTAAAAACTGATACAGTAATTAAGTACCTGAGCACAAGTAACAGTACGAAAACACTGCATCTCCTGACTAAAATCTGGCAACCCGATAGTATGATGAAGAATTCTGTTTGTTCCATAATCATTTGAGTTGGGTCCACCAGCAACACATATGACAGGCAAATTCTCACTATAAGCACCCGCGATCGCGTTAAGCACACTTAGTCCACCAACAGTAAACGTAACAACACATGCACCGACTCCTTTAGCTCTCGCATACCCATCAGCAGCATAGCCAGCGTTTAGCTCGTTGCAGCAGCCCACAAGGTTCAGCCCAGGCTCAGCTATCAGATGATCTAGTAAAGTCAAGTTAAAGTCACCTGGAACTGAGAACACGTCGTTTACTCCAATCTGGACTAAACGACGTGCCAGGTGACCACCTAGTGTCCCGCATGAGGACGACAAGGTTGTGATCGGTGTAGTGGTTGTGTTATTTCCATTAATAGCTTCCATTTGTGATTAGTTAAAAGATTGTATGAAATGTATTTACTGTAATTAGAAACTGAAAGAAAGTTATTTATAGAAATAATGGTTGTCGACATGTAATCAAGAAAACAAGGTGGTGGTTTTTAATTTTTAAATATGGACACTATGGGCAAAAGAACTTTGTACCCAACAGGTTTTAACCTTTTACATGTCATTTGTCAATCGTTTGGTCAAGATACATTTATATATTTGAGTGTGGTCTTTTGAAGCATCTAGGTGGTTTTTTTTTTCTTTTAATATGGACACTATGGGTAAGAAACTATGTGCCTAATAGGTTTCGTCCTTTGCATATTATTGGTCTAAGATGAATTAATGTATTTGAGTGTCTTTTGAAACATGTAGGTGCTCTTTTGGTTATGAACTTCGGTGGGAGTGGGTGTAAATTCATTCATCGTCACTTCAGCGTTACGTTAGCTTTTTATTAAACTCATCTAAACTTCTCATAAGAGGTAATGACATTACCTAACTCACTCCACATCACCTTTATTTTTTTAAAATATTTTTTATTCATACAATTAAAACATTTATTCATACATTTTATTAAAACACGGGTACATAGAAAATTAAAACACAGTACGAAAATAAAAATAAAAACATAAAAAATTAAAACACAGTACGAAAATAAAAATAAAAACATAGAAAATTAAAAAACAACATTTAAAAAAAACTAAAAGGGGATATTATAGGCCTCCTTGATCTGAGCTCGGCGCCACTCCGCGATTGCGAGTTCACGTCCCGTCAAATAATATATCGGCTGCATATAATAGTCCAAGTCATCGTTTTGCTGCTTTTTCGGGCTAATTCAACTTCTTTTTCCCGGATTTCCATCTCTTTCTTCTTCATCTCAAAATATGCGGCCTGTTGTTCACCCTGCACAATAAAGGCCCGTTCTTGTTGTTCTCCCAACCCAGAAAACATCAACCTAGCCAAAGCCTCGTCGTTTGTACTCGACTCCCCCGAAGCTCTGCTCCCTCTAGACTTAGCCTTAGCTCTGTCCCTTCCCATTGGACGTGGGATCGGTTGCACTTCTTCATTATCAGTGGCATCAACATCCACACTGTTACTTGCATCCATAGAATTTGTATTAAACGAACTAGACCCAGATGACTTGTATCTCTTGCTTATTTTGGAAGTCCTAGCTAATTCTATAGGCAATTCTTGCTCCTTTCATTTCTGGCAGTCTTTCACAACCTCCCAGCAATGACGAAATTTAAACTGTATTCCAACTTGAGCCTCATAATGCATCAACGCCTCATTAATCATATCAGCATCCGATGCACCACTTCTAGGCCCCATCTGCATCAGTTGACCATAAACACCACAAAAACGAGCTATACAAGGTCGAATTGTCTTCCACTTCCCGTTCAAAGAATCATATGTACGAACCCCGGGTTCCTCCGTTTTGCTCTCAAAGTACTCAAGAATTTTTGTCCAAAATCCCTGCTTACTCATTTTGTTTCCATGAACGTTGTCATTAGACACGGAAACCCAACCTTTTGCCAAAAAAAATTCCCTCGCTGTTGTCCAATGTTGTTGTCATTTTGTGGCTACGTCGATCGCCTTCTTCTTTTGACGTCCCCTAGATAGTGCCTTCTCTAGTTTAGGTTTTTGGACCGTTTCTTGAGTTTCGGGAACGGTTTCCACCTCGGGAGACCCTGTTTGTTGATACGAAGCAAACCTTTTACTTTCATACGAGTCTGAATACTGCGGGATGTAGCAATCTTGAGTTTCATAGGCGGGTTGTGATGAGGAACCACCCCTATGGCTTTGGTATTGGCTTGGGTTTTGGTTATGGTATTGGCTTGGGTATTGACTATGGAATTGACTTGGGTATTGACTCGGGTATTGGGTATGGTATTGACTTGGGTCCGGGCAACGGTAAGGTGTGTTTTGGTAAGGTTGTGGGTGATACAATGATGGTGGTCGTATGGTGATACCGGGTGACGGGTTTTCTAAGTCGAAAGTTCCTCGCGGTGTGGGTTGTGAGTTTTGGGTATTTGGCCTACCTCGACATTTGTTGGTGGACCAGGGTGTGTTTTCTTGAGACATGATTTGGAGGAGATGGAGATGGAGATGAAGATGAGGTGTTTGATTTTTTATGTGTGAAAAATGAAGAAGATGATAGGGTATTTATTAGTAAATTTTGGGTTAATTGTTTTTTATAAAACTAACGGTCAGATTTCAGTGGTGGGGCCCAATTACATAAACTCACCCAGGGTGAGTATGCCTATGTTTTTTTTGCCATAAAAGAACTCGCGCGCGACTTATGGTGGAGGGGTGAGGCTGCGCGCGACTTTTGTCAAGTCGCTCGTGGGTTTACACCAACTCCCACTAGCCTAATGTTTAGCACTTTAGTAGCGATGCTTTGAAGACATGTTCTTTAATGACCAGTTGAGTTAGATCGGAGGAAGTGGTAACATAAAATTCATCTTTTACTTGAGCGGTAATTTAATTTTTACTAATCTATTAGAAACTTATTTTATTACTGCTATCATTAAAATAAAAAAATAATAACTTAAAAATGCATTTAAATTGCCAACTTTTGTTATTGTGTGTATTTTTTTTCCCATTAAAACACAAAACATTCCAAAACCTACATTTACTTTTACATGTACTCAGTGACTTGCTTGACTGATCAATCACACATGAAGCCAGTTGGTAGCCATGTCAACTTTTTTATGGTAGCCTTATGGACAATGTGGGGCAACTTGGGTAAACCAAAGAGACCGGGGTAACTCGACAACCGGGCAACTTTAAGAAATTTTTGACACTTGTCGAGTTTCCCTGTGAGCAACCTAGGGAAACTGGGCAACCTAATATAGTTGAAACAACCCTACAAAACAACACTAAAAAAACTTGCAGCAACTATGAGAATACGAGTATGATTTCAAGCTTTAAATCAGTTGTAGGAGACCCAAAACACACTCTGATTTAAGAAATGTATATCAAACAGAGGGTGGCGGCCTGAACAATTAAGTCTTTTTCTTACTTGCGGGTCCAACTTGGAAACAAAACAAAATCATCAAATAAATGGATTAGCTGAACTAAACATGTACTAATATCAAACTTGCATACCTAAACTTAGGCTGATAAACCATTTATGTAATCCTTTAAAGAACCTGGAAATATAAAGGAACACAAAATTGAATATAAAAGTATACCATTTATCACTAGTTATGTTCATACATGTACAAAATTGTACATAACGGTTGCATCATAGTACAAGAATGGAAGACCCAACAGTTAACTTGTCTAGTTTACATACACCGACAAGTATAAAATTCCTTAAATTAGTTACTACCTGTACAACACATACATATAAAAGAGGTGCAGAAATTTTTTAAATGTCAAAATGACATAAAAACATAACCTACTAGCTGCACAACACATAGATACAAAAGATGTGTAGAATTGTTTACTTGAAATACATAAAATGAAAATTACTCCAAGTCAAGAGCATTCGGGTTTGACGAACCAATTCTCGAATGATTCTTTGCCAATTTCTTGTTAAGAGTTATTTGACTCTTTGACTTGGTGCAATGTCTAGTGTTTGGCTGCTTTGAGAGGTAGTAATTTCTGCATTGGGATCGGACTCCATATTACCTCGCCTAATATCAAAACAGGTACCAAATCTTGCTCTACCTAGTAAATGGTGCAAGTTTCCCTCTATTCCTAATTCCCCCTCTCATAATTGTACTCTTAGCCCTTTTACTTCTACCATCACTATGCCCCCTACTTCAAAGTGACTAGCCTGTTCATAAAAAAATGGTGCTTCAACGTACACATCATCTGCAATCACTTCACTATCCACTCGCGCATCAATTAAATCATCATCGAGAAGTGAATAAACACCTACTTGTACTTTCCTTGGCCTACCTTTCTTAGTTCGTGGTTTAGGCGGTAAAACAACTATTGGATTCTTACAACCATTTTTGTTGTGGCCCTTTTGGAAACAATTTTGACATGTCATAGTAATGCCAGACCTAGAAACCATGTTTATGTTTTTATTTTCATGTGCAGCACTAATCCTTTTCTTTCTTGGTCTACAAGGCATTGTTTTCGGTTTTGGTGGCAAAACTTTAGACATTTCACTACTGTCAGGCCAAAAGTCCATCCCACCTACCGGACTTAAGTACTGATGGTAAGCAGAATAAAAACTTTGTTTCCGAAAATAACTTGGAACATAATTCTCAACCCTTCTATTAAGTTTGAAAAATGACGGCTACTGCATAAGCACAGGGAAAACCTAAAAGTTGCCAAAATCTACACGTACAAGTTCTATGCTTCTCATCAAGCCTAATTGCTTCAGACCCATTCCTTACTTCAAATATATTTCCATTGGTAGGTATAGCAAGCACCTATTGAGGTTACAAGAAAACATAAGACATATATAAAAACAATATTTTATAATTTATAAAATTTAAAAGGATAAGAGAATACATATGCTGATCTTTGGTTACTTCCAACCTCTTCTGTATGTTTGGACATATATCTTTACTCCATGAGTCCAACAACTTCCTCATTGTATTCATTCTTTGAAATACTATCACTCGCATAGCTTCAAGCATGATAATTAGTGGCTTATTCCTAACTCTTAAAAGAACGTAGTTAAAGCATTCACTAAATCTATTTTCAACTGCTTCACAATTTGTACCAATATGGAAATAATCCCTTGACCATGTCTTAGGATCCTTGTCCATAAGATATAGATAAGCCTTAGGGTTGGCTTTCTTGATCTTGTCCATTATTTTGTTGAACAATCCTAAATAGCTGGCCTTAGAAGCTGCCCAAAATAAACTTCTAAACTCCACACCACTAAACTGTTTACGAGACCCTCATAAATATGTCGTGCACATTGTTTATGCTCAGCATGTGGCATTACATCCTTAACTGCTTGAATAAGGAACTACATGAAAATAATTTATTTTAGTCTATCTGAATATACAAGAAAATATATTAGGTGTATGTACGTAAAAAAAACATACTTTGTGTTGATCTGATATGAGAGTCAAACCATTTCTAGTATGCATATCTAAGTCATCTCCAAGTCAATCTAGAAACCAACTCCAATTATCTTTGTTCTCTACATTTACCACATCTCATGGCATTGGAACTATATGGTTTTTTTTTGTCTCATCTAATAGCAGTTAGGATTTCACCCACACTAGGTTTCTTAAGGAAGCAACCATCTAAAGCAATAAAATTTCTACAACCCATTTTCCATCAATCTTTTAGACCTTTGAAACAAACATAGAATCTATCGAAATAAGTTTTAGAATATGGGTTTCCTATAACACCAACTTTAACAGTTGAACCAGGATTGGATTCTAAAATATCTTTACCATAAGACCTGATATATGCATAATGATCCTCAATGGTTGTTTCTCCTTCACCTAAAGCCCAACTTTTGCCATTCCTGCATTGTGTTGGGCTAACAATACACTTGTATTTTTCATTACCAAGTTGGCTATTTCATATAACTTTATTTTTGGATTAGCCTAATCTTAGTCTTAAAATGCTTACCAATTCATTTGTAATTCACTAAATTTCCATACTTAAAATCTCTAACACAAGTATGTTCATCAATCATAGATATCACCTGAAATGATTTATCATATCCTTATCGTAACACCTCCATCGACAGTTTGATCCTTCACCCTCACTAGTACTTGGGTATCTTTTCCACTTACTTTGCTTCCCTTTCTCTGGTTCATTTAGCTTTTGTGGTCTTGATCCACATTTTTCAATAAGCTTTGTCTTTTCACTTCTATAAAACCATAGTGAGAAACCATTTGCAAGAGCATAGTAAGTTAGGCATTCTTTAAGTTGATCCACGTTGACAAATTTTTCACTAACCTAGAAATAACATTGAACTTAAGCTTAAACAGTTAATATAAACAAAAACATGTGCATACATAAGAAGCACTACAACATATTACCTTTGGTTTTCACATCCTCCAATGAGTTTCAATATCGTGTATTGGATATTTTTCCACTTTCGGCTCCACAATCTTAAAGGGATCAGTCATACCATCACTTTTTTCTCTTAGATTTCTCATCAAGCCATCCATGAACTCTTCGTTCTCCATTAAAGTTTCACTATCACCGACATCATATACCATTTTATATCTGCTATTACAAGCTGAAGTACCCTCGTTGACAGAAAATGTATGACAGTTAGATGTCTTAGGTTCCTTCTTTGCGTCAGTGTTTCTCTTCCTAAGGTCTATCAACTAATCTTCACCTTCTGATAAATAGTCATCTGATTTATCGGAGTAGTCACTTTCACTATCAGTATACAAGTTGTAGTTAAATTCATGTCCAAACTCACTTTCACTGTTACTATCGTTATCGATATCCAAAGAAGGGTTCACGATCTCCTCTATTACAATTCCATTATTTCTACGCATATGTTTTTTAATTGGGATATCATCTACTAACACCTTACTCTTACCCTTATTCACACTTTTCTTAAGCAAACTCTTACCGTTATCCACTTTTTTCTTAATAGGACTCTTAGAGCTTTAGGTAACGTAACACAGGACCGACGTTGGTGCCTACGTGGCCCGTCATTGGTGCCCGTTAGGATACCGCCAATTGCGTTGGTGGAACGCTGTTTGGCTCAGCGTTGGGGGCTATATGTAAAAAACATTTAAAACACCCCCTTACTATTAAAAAGGGTAAACATGGCTAGAAACTTACTTAATTCTTGTTGCAGGGGCTGTTTTGATGATCAACCATTTTTTTCTTGTTTTGTAGGTCTTGAAGGAAGAAGATGAGGAATGACGGTAAATGAAAAGAAACGAAAACCCTATGTGGTTATATATACTTTTCTTAAGCCCAACAGTTATAAAAAGTCCAACAACTAAATATATGTAAAAGCTCAAGTTTTTTAACATCAAAATTTTGAATACAATTATTCTTTTGTGTTTTAAATTTTCGTAATGTTTTTTTTATTTCGCAATTTAATTTGTATTTTTAGTTTAGGAATGAAATGAGTTGTTTATTTAAAGAATGAAATAATTTTTAGGGGGTTTTTTGAGAAAAAGGAAAAGTTGTGTTGGTGGGTGTTATGATAAGAGGGGTTGGTTTTATTTTGGTGTTTTGCTGACGTGACGCTGATGTGACGAAATAACTTGGGGTTTTCCAAGTTACGGTACCTAGGCCTCTTACCGTTATCAACAACTCGTTTATCTAGTGATTGTAGGTCAACCGCTTCTTCCTCCGCCCAAGAAATAAGCTCAAGATAACTCATATTGCTAACATCTTTTTTCATAACATCATGATTTCTAGATGTAGCCTTGTCCTGAGATTCATCAAAAAAGATAATACTCAGCTGTGAAAGGTGTTCCATATACATACTTATTGTACCATAGGCATCAGCAACTTCATACATTGAAGCAACATCAAAATATCCTTCAGTAATTTTTAGGCAAACTTCTAGTGAACATTCTGGTAAGCAGAAAAATAACGCATAGATAGGCTGGTATGTGGTTCCCTTTAGATAAGAACAAATAGAAGCGTAACCATTTCCTTTTCCTTTGGAAGCCTCCAATCATACACACACCCATTTTCATACGTTAGTCGTACGAAATTAAACACGCCATCCTTATGAACTTAAAAAACGTATGCATTTGAGCGTGTGGTGCCATCTAATTTTTTTAATCTCTCTAAATCTCTGATTAACTCTAACATACGAACTTCTATTCTTCTCTTACTTCTTGTCTCTTGTGATTTAGATCTTTGTTAACTTGAAGATCACTTCCAAGAATTCTTTCTCCAATCTTTGATCCTTCAAAGTTTACATTGCGTGATTGTGTTAAGTGTTATCTATACAATCACAATTGTTTTACCCATTTAATCTACTACCTGTGTAATAGTGTGGTCGGTGTTATAGTTCATAATACAAAGCTTTTGGCCAGGTAAAAAGATTCGTTTAAGTATGTCTCTTCGAATTGAAAAAGGAGTTTAAAGTGTGACTCAATTGATTTTGGTTAAGAAAATTTTTTTTGTCGTTGTTGAAAAATAAAGTGCAAAGACTTAAAATTAAATGTCGTTAAAGTAAAATGGCGTTAAATTAAATCTAAGTCTAATTAAAAGAAAGGGGTGCAATATTTAAAAACGTGACGGAAAGTAAATTGATTAAACTAGTTAAAATAAAAGCGTGACGGAAATTAAAATTAGACAAGTGTTAAATTGAGAACGTAAAAATTGAACAAGACAAAACATAAAAATAAAGAAAACAATCCTAATCGGAATATATTCCGATTAGGCTTACCATTGGAATACACTACCTACCCTGATCGGAATACGGGGTAGACCCTGGTCGGAATATAGATCGGAACCCGTAATCGGAATATGTCACTTCTCCCGATCGGAATACCAAACTACCACCTCGATCGGAATGTGTAGAACCAAACCAGATCGGAATAAGAACTAAAGTACCAATCGGAATAATGTCACCTTATCTGATCGGAATGTTGTACTTACCTTTGATCGGAATGATTAAAAACTCACTGATCGGAATACCAAGATACCCCAAATCGGAATGCTGTTAGGAATATCAAAACCCTAATCCGATTACTCCAATCGGATTGTAAAACCCTTTTCCGATTTGTCAGATCGGAATACGGAGGAAAGTACACAAAATAAGCTAGAAAAATAAGCTATAACTCTAATAAGCACAAGACGAAAATCCTAAGGCAAACCGTATAAAAATAAGCTACTTAACTGAAATTTAGAGACTTTTAAAACACAAAATGAATAAGCTTTACGAAAACAAACTTTTGTATAAAAATAACTTTTATAAAAACTTTATAAACCTTAAAAATAACAAATAAGCTATAAAAATCAATGATCTAAATCAATCAAAAGTATAAAAACACAATCTTTAATCAAATAAGCAACACAATAAGCATGTAATCAATAAAATCAAGCAATAAAGAAAGGTAGAATGAGAGATCAAACGAATTAAGTAAAGGTGCAATAAAGATAAAAGTAACTTACTTGAAAATTAAATGTATTAAAAGTGCAAGACAAGGTAATTAAAGGTGCAAGTAATTAAAGGTGCAAGGTAAATAAAAGTGGAAGACTAATTGTCACCTTAGCCAACAAAAACTAGTGAAATGAATAAGAGGGGTATTTATAGGAGATTAGGGGAGTGGTTAGAGGAAGCTTCCTCCCCTCCTTCCTTTCTTCTTAATTGCGCCCTTAAGTCCTTCCTTCTTAATCTTTTTGTTAATCTTGGACTTTGATGACTTTTGGCTCGGGATTTCTTTGGACTCGTCTTTTAATTCTTCGATAAATAAGACTTGAGTTCCTCGGCTTTAAGTAAACTTCCGTCTTTTAACTTTTTCTTCGATAAATCTTCAGAATTGGTCTTGGACTTCCGTTCTTTTTGCACTCTTGACTTTTTGACTTCGTCTTTCGTCTTTTTCTTCAATAAAAGTCCGTAAATGCCCGTGAATGTCCGTGTTTTCTCCACTCTTCACCATTTCGTCCTAAATCATAACAAAAACACAAACCACGCATAATTCCGACATAAAAGACATAAAATATACGTTTTGGTCCGGTTATTATTGTAATTAAGTGGTAAAAAGGATGGGTGTTTACACACCTATCAAATCCCCTACACTTGACCATTGCAATGTCCTCATGCAATGCATTAGTTACAAAGCACTTTTACATTTTTCACCAAAATCAATCCACGTTGGCCTTTATTAAAGAGATAGAAAAATTTAAACATTCAAAATAAAGAAATCAAAAACATACCTTGGGTTTTGGAAATGTTGTGAATGATCGTCATCCTCAAGTTTTCACTTTCTCCAAACCAAGCTTAAAAACGAGATCATTGTTATTATAAGTTAGCAAACTAACACGAACTCATGTGGGCCAATTATTCACTTAGACTCCCTTATTCCTAGGTGTATCTCTTATATTTTATTATTGTCTTGAATGATCACGAAGATGCATTGTTGACTTATTTCGATAGTTATTTAGTCCGAAAATAAAGTGAACGATTTGATCAATAGTTAGCTAAAGGACAAAATCTTTTAAAACTGCTTCTCGGGACCTCATAAAGTTCATATCTTGGCATAACCCGTTTCGCGATTTGAGACCTTTCTCGGACCGATATTTGGCAGCGACTTCATACTTCAAACCTTTGAGAGACGTTCATGAAATAATGGCCTTCTCTTCATAATTGGAATTTCTTCACTTGAACTTTTTGAGAGATTCATACTTGGACCACGACTTCATCATTTTTCTCCAATCTTTATTTTAGACTTTGATATACAACGATCCGCCTCCTTTTATGACTTGGATTTATTTATCCTCATACCTTGCTAGGGTCTTTTCGGATACACTTCTCCATGACTTTTGGGGAGTTTTTGCTTTTTGTCGTGTGTCTCGATCCTTCATATTGATTTTCGATAAATGATTCTTCACATCACTTTGGATCTTTAGCAACAAAATATAGCCCTCATGCCTTGTTAGGGCCTTTTTGGACTCGCCAATCTTCGCATCCCGCTTCAATAAGTTATGCCTTGGCTATGAACTTTAATCCATACCGAGCAACTTTTAAACGATCTTGGGCTAGAAGCTAAGTAACTTTTCAAATCGTACAACCTTATTTATTGCAGATAAATTTATTAGCAGGCGATGGGAGAATAGGCTTATAATTAACTCACATAAATTCCCGAAAGAATATCGGACTTATAATTGGCTCTATCATCTCTCGTTCTCCACAGTTTAAAATCTCAAGGAATGAGACTCGTGGATGCTTAGCCTATTAAATCAAAGTTTTGGGTTTTCGAGTCGCCTATAGGATCTTGCAAATTCTTAGACTTTTTCAAGTTTCGAAATCGCATTTTAAAGTTCCCTTGATAAACGACTCTCTAGGATAAATTATAGGAACTTGCGAAAAGTTCTTGTTCTTAACCAGTGAGAGTTAAGACTTTCGCGTTTTATAGCTCCCTATATAAAAGCCTAGCAAAACTTGACTTAAACACGTTAAGGATACTAGCTAGAGTAACTTAGATAAGTAAACTCGGGTTGAGTCAAAAGATTCACAACGTTTTGAAAATTAAAACCACTTTATCAAAGATTTATTCTAGTAAGGAAAGAAAATAACTATATAAAGGGAAAAACTAATAGGCCAAAATAGATCAAAAATTTTGAAAAATGTCGAAAAATTGATTTTCCGGTTAAAATGAGGACAAATACAAGGAAAAGGCCACTTAACTTCGATAGAAGTCCCCCCTACACTTAATATAAACATTGTCCTCAATGTTTAAGCATGTGGGAGTAAACTCCCCTACACTTATGACATTGTGCACGTTGTTTAAATCTCGCTAAGGAAAAGACAACTAAAGAGATTCCTATTTTAATATTGCAAAATATAAAATAGTGAATCGAAAAGAGTTTATGATAGAACCGGGAAGAAGAAGTGGAACACGGAATCACGGGTCGTCAAGAATCATCAAGAGTGGATCATTGAAGCTCGAATCCCTGATAATAAGAAGAGAGGAGAGGAAAGCAAACCAACGGGTCTCCCCTACACTTATGATAAAGAAAGCGAAAAGATAGATGCATGGGTTGCCTCCCAAGAAGCGCTTGATTTTTGTTAACCGAGTCATTAGCCTGACTCGACCTTGATCATCAACGGAAGAAGCATGAAACATATCCACCAGGATCAAAGACATAGTTTTCGTCCACTAAATAGCATGAGCTTAAGGCGAACAAGGCAAGCCAAAGAAGAGTAGGCAAGGTTCCTTAAGCAGTGATGGAGCACGGTGGAAGCAAGGGTGAAGTGGTGCAAGCATATTTCCATAAGTTCCAAAGATATTTCCTTTTATTTCATCAGGTGGATACTGAGATGGCTGTAGAATATCGATACCGGGGTCGAACACCTTTTCCTTTAAGGGAAAATAGCACTCAGGCTCAGCAGAATGGGAAGAAGATCCGCGAAGAAGCACAACCTCGTCCTCAGAAGTGGGACAAAGAGGTGTTAAATCATATGTGCTGCGGATATTGGTGTCGACCGGTTTCTTCTCCTTTGAAAGAATGTGCTTCAAATCTAAAGTAGGATCAAGACGATAATCTTCAAAGTCCAAAGGAGGTGCATCACTCTCATGAGGGAAGTAAGTGTTAAGAAATGCAGAGAAGTCTTCCTCAAATGAGTAATCGTCCAAAGTAGGATCGAGTGATGGCGGAGAATCTTCATCAAATGTAGGTGCAATGTCATCAGTAGAAGAATCGCTCGAAAGAGTATCGGCATCCTCAAAATCATCAAAGGTGGGCATGTCCGGATACTCAGAAGTAAGGTCATCATAATCATCCGAATCTGAGCTAGAATCATCATCATAAGCATCAAAGTCCGATGGAGAATCATAAATGGGAGAAGCTTCCAAAGTAGGGAGAGAATCATCCACATCATCTTGAAACAGTGGATTATCATCACAAGACTCGAATAGAGGATTGTTGTAAACGACAAAGTCATCAAGCACATTAATCATATTCACTGATTCTCGGCCTCCAAAGGATTTGCCTGTAAGCTTCCCCATGTTGAAAACTTGTGAATCATCCCCGACTCTTAAGATTAACTCACCTTCGGCCACATCCACTAAAGCTCGTCCGGTTCTCAAGAATGGCCGACCAAGTATTAAAGGAATACGAGGGTCCATTTTATAATCAACAACCACAAAGTCAACCGGGAAAGTAAATGTGCCAACTTTAATAAACACGTCTTCGGCTATACCAACGGGGTAAGCGAGAGTGCGATTTGCAAGTTCAAGAGTCATCTTTGTTGGAGTGAGGTCGGGAAATGATAGTGTTTTCCAAACACTCAAAGGCATCAAATTAATACTAGCCCCGAGATCAGCAAGGGCGGTAAATTCTTCAGTTTTGTTGAACACGCAAGGCAACACAAAACGACCGGGATCTCCAAGCTTTTCCGGAAGTTCTTTAAGAATAACTGCAGAGCAGTTTTCATTTAAGCGTGTGTTGGCGAGTTCAATCAGCTTCTCCTTCTTGTTAAGCAATTCCTTAAATGCTTTAACAAATTTGGGCATGTGGACAAGTGCTTCAAGAAAGCTAATGTTGAAGTTCATCTGAGAGATCATCTTCACATAGCGTGTCACTTCAGAGTCCTCCTTGGTTAGCAGTTTGGACTTGCCTAAACGAGAAGGATATGGGATATTGGGCTTTGGTGGTGAAGGTGAAGGCGTAGCAGGTAAAGGTTGAGATGTTGAAGGGTCCTTCCTAGAGACATCGTCATGGCGAGGCGGAGACGGTAATGGTGCACTAATACTAGGTATATGAGGAGTAGGGATAAATGGTGGTGGAGGAGGTGTAGATGATGGGGGTGGGATTGGTGGATCGACAATGGTAATTCCACTACGAGTAGTAATAGCACTCACATTTGCTCGCGGATTAGTGACGGTGTTTGAAGGTAGAGAACTTGAAGTAGAAGGTTGAGCAGGGGGCAAGAAACTAGCCAGCATATTCTTTATATCATTCGTTTGAGTGCTGATGGAGGATTGAAGATTATCTCGAAGTTCGGATCTAATCT
The DNA here is from genome assembly GCA_025667525.1 of Glebionis coronaria. Classification (NCBI taxonomy): domain Eukaryota; kingdom Viridiplantae; phylum Streptophyta; class Magnoliopsida; order Asterales; family Asteraceae; genus Glebionis; species Glebionis coronaria. Next base: position 52,663 of record JANFOE010000940.1, read on the forward strand.
CATTTCCTTGTTTGGTAATATCTCCTTTCAGATTGATAATTTGGCTCTGCAGGTTCTTGATTTGCTCACCGTGGGTTCTCATGATGGAGTCAACATTGGGGTTAATGGGTGGGAGTTGTTGAGCGGGTGGGTGATAAGGATTAGAAGCTCTTGGTGGGATTTGGTTGCTTCTAGTGTAGTTGTTGGCGGAGTTTTGGTTTTGAGGAGAAAAACCGGGTGAAAGGTAGTTGTTTGATCAGTAACTCAACAGATTTCTATCCCCTTGAGGTCGAGCATGGTAATTTTTCGGTGAATAATTACCATAAGCTGCATACACATTTTCTTGATTTCCTTGAGTCGAAGGACAATCGGTGTATGAGTGAGGACTGCCGCATGTTTCACAAGGAGTAGCAACAGCTTTAACTTGTTGTTGTTGTTGGTTTGAAGCCAAGAGTTGCATATTTCTGCTCATTTCGGTCAACACACGTGTGAGTTCGGTCATATCAGGGTTTGCTGAGGAGGAAGAAACATTGACTCTGGGGTTGTTCCTTGAAGAAGCAGAGGAATCCCAGTTTTTGTGGTGAGTAGTCATGTTCTCAATTAGTTCTCTACACTCCTCGGGTCTCCTTTTCATGAATGTGCCACCGGCAGCTGCATTAATCGTATCACGATCACGAAAAGTCAAACCGTTGTAGAAAGTATCAATTAAGGTCACAGGGAGCATGTTGTGGTTTGGACAACGATCAATCAAGACATTATATCTCTCCCAAGCATCAAAAAGAGATTCATCGGGATCTTGCATGAAACCGCTGATTTGATTGCGAAGGCTCGTGACCATGGATGGTGGAAAGTAGCGCGACAAAAAGCGTTGAGTCATGTCATCCCAAGTGTGAATAGAATTCTTCGGGAGACGATCAAACCATTTCTCGGCATGATGTAATAAAGTATGTGGAAAGAGTTGTAGGCGAAGTTCATCCATTGTGGCACCAGCCAACTTCATGCTTTGGGTGATTGTAATGAACTTGTCGAGGTGTTTGTTGGCATCATCATCAGGCATTCCTCTAAAAGGATTTGTTTGCACTTGCTGATGGTGCTTCAACGAAAACTCAGGAGCGTTGATTTGCATCGGCACAATCGGTCCTACTCGTCCAAACATTGTAGGTTGACAAAGCTCCTCCATGGTCCGAAGATCGGGCTGTGGAAGAACATTGTTGTTATTATTGAGGTGCGGTGGATTATTGTTGTTGACACCTGACATACTTAAATCTTCTTGAGTCTCGGGCTCTTGATAATTAGAAGATCTAGTACGCATACACCTGAAAATGCAAAAGAAAAGGAAACCAAACACAAAGACAATATATATATACACAATAAAGATAAAATCTTTTTGGATTTTTGAAATTTTTAATTTTTATGTATTTTTATCAATTTTTAATTTTTTTTATGGTTTTTGAATTTTTTATGCAAGAAAAATAACGCTCACAAGTGAACGGATCCCAAAAAGCAACACGTCTCTCACAGAAAACCGTTAATCTTTACGAAAAGAGCCGGCAGCGGCGCCATTTAATACAAGGCTTTTGGCCCGTATAAAAATTATCGTTCTAGTGTTCTAATCGAATTGATCTTGGTTCTCTATGTGACTCTATTGTATTTTGGTGAAAACAAAAGTGTGTCGTTGTAGTAAAATTTAAATGTGCAAAGACTTAAAAGTAAATGTCGTTAAAGTAAAATGGCGTTAAATTAAATCTAAGTCTAATTAAAAGAAAGGGGTGCAATATTTAAAAACGTGACGGAAAGTAAATGATTAAACTAGTTAAAATAAAAGCGTGACGGAAATTAAAATTAGACAAGTGTTAAATTGAGAACGTAAAAATTGAACAAGACAAAACATAAAAATAAAGAAAACAATCCTAATCTGAATATATTCCGATTAGGCTTACCATCGGAATACACTACCTACCCTGGTCGGAATACGGGGTAGACCCTGGTCGGAATGTAGATCGGAACCCGTAATCGGAATATGTCACTTCTCCCGATCGGAATACCAAACTACCACCTCGATCGGAATGTGTAGAACCAAACCAGATCGGATTAAGAACTAAAGTACCAATCGGAATAATGTCACCTTATCTGATCGGAATGTTGTACTTACCTTTGATCGGAATGATTAAAAATTCACTGATCGGAATACCAAGATACCCCAAATCGGAATGCTGTTAGGAACATCAAAACCCTAATCCGATTACTCCAATCGGAATGTAAAACCCTTTTCCGATTTGTCAGATCGGAATACGGAGGAAAGTACACAAAATAAGCTAGAAAAATAAGCTATAACTCTAATAAGCACAAGACGAAAATCCTAAGGCAAACCGTATAAAAATAAGCTACTTAACTGAAATTTAGAGACTTTTAAAACACAAAATGAATAAGCTTTACGAAAACAAACTTTTGTATAAAAATAACTTTTATAAAAACTTTATAAACCTTAAAAATAAAAAATAAGCTATAAAAATCAATGATCTAAATCAATCAAAAGTATAAAAACACAATCTTTAATCAAATAAGCAACACAATAAGCATGTAATCAATAAAATCAAGCAAGAAAGAAAGGTAGAATGAGAGATCAAACGAATTAAGTAAAGGTGCAATAAAGATAAAAGTAACTTACTTGAAAATTAAATGTATTAAAAGTGCAAGACAAGGTAATTAAAGGTGCAAGGTTAATAAAAGTGGAAGACTAATTGTCACCTTAGCCAACAAAAACTAGTGAAATGAATAAGAGGGGTATTTATAGGAGATTAGGGGAGTGGTTAGAGGAAGCTTCCTCCCCTCCTTCCTTTCTTCTTAATTGCGCCCTTAAGTCCTTCCTTCTTAATATTTTTGTTAATCTTGGACTTTGATGACTTTTGGCTTGGGATTTCTTTGGACTCGTCTTTTAATTCTTCGATAAATAAGACTTGAGTTCCTCGGCTTTAAGTAAACTTCCGTCTTTTGACTTTTTCTTCGATAAATCTTCAGAATTGGTCTTGGACTTCCGTTCTTTTTGCACTCTTGACTTTTTGACTTCGTCTATCGTCTTTTTCTTCAATAAAAGTCCGTAAATGCCCGTGAATGTCCGTGTTTTCTCCACTTTTCACCATTTCGTCCTAAATCACAACAAAAACACTAACCACGCATAATTCCGACATAAAAGACATAAAATATACGTTTTGGTCCGGTTATTATTGTAATTAAGTGGTAAAAAGGATGGGTGTTTACACACCTATCAGTTCACAAATTATATAGTGTAAAGGGAGTTGTTGTACTTGTGTTAAAGAACACGACATCATAGCTTAGGTGTCGATAAAGATTGTAAGCAAAGTGTAAAGGTTTCTCCACTGGTGTAAATGAGATTCTTAACTAGTGAAGTAGAACTCTCGGGTGGGTACTCGAGGAGTAGAAGTAGGGGCAAGATAAGTGAGATCTGCTAAGCCGAAACACTATAAATCCTTGTGCATTGTGGTTTAATTTATTCTTTCTCTATCTCTATTACTTAATCTATCACACTTGATCTATATCCACACTAATTGTATAAAAAGTTTCAAAGAATCTAAAGCTAAACGCCAAAACTATTCAACCCCCTTTCTAGTTTTCTACAATTGGTATCAGAGCTTCGTGCTCAAGATCTTTAAAGTATATTGTACTTTAAAACTCTAATCGATCCACGGATTCTGAAAATTACAAAGAAGGGCAATCTATGCAAAGACAACCACCCTTTGAAACCAATGGTTTTATATATTGGAAAAATTATTTTGAAACTTATGTGAAATCTAAGGATATAGATCTTTGATACATAATCATTGAAGGTGATTATGCACCAACGGTCAAGAATGTTACCACTAACCAATATGAATCGGTTCCACACGAGAAGCAAACCGATGATCAAAAGAAAATGTTGGCAAAAAATAATGAAGCCAAAATGATGCTTTACAATGCTCTACCTAAAAAGGAGTATGAAAGAATCACACTCGTTAATAGTCACACATCTAGGAAACTCAGAATTCAATGATAATAAAATTGATCTACTTGTTCAACAACATGAACAATTTCTATCCTTGAAGAAGAGTCAATTGATGTGGGATTTACTCGATTTAACACTATCATTACTTCATTAAAAGCACTTGACGAAACTTTCTCTACTAAAAATTTTGTCTAGAAATTTATTAGAGAACTTCATCCAAAATGGAGAGCAAAAGTCACGGCCATTGAAGAATCTAAAGATCTCTCGAGATTTTCATTGGACGAGCTTATCGAGAATCTCAAGGTAAACGAGATGGTGATGGAAAAGGACTCAGCGATCATCAATGGAAAGAAAAAAACAAAAATCAATCGCGTTGAAAGCTAGAGTTGAATCTAGTGATGATGATCAAGAGTCCGATAGAGATGACGAAGTATGCTATGGCCGTCCGTGAATTCAAGAATTTTTTCAAAAGGCGAGGAAAATTTGTGAAGCACACCTCGAAAGCCCTTTGACATCAAGAAAGGCAAAGAGGAAAGAAAATGCTTCCAATGTGGTGATCCAAATCACTTCATTGGTAATTGTCCAAAGTCCAAGCCAAAGACACAAAGAGCATTTGTAAGTGGAGGTTGGAATGGAAGTGAAGATGAAGGAGACGAATCCAAAAAGGAAGAGCTAGCCCTCATGGAACATGAGACCAACGAGGTACATTCCGACTCATCTTACTCCTCCTCCTCATTAGACGACGATACCTTACAAACTGAATATAACAAACTTTGTTAATTAAGTCTTAAGATTATAAATGTCACACCCCACCATGGCGGAATATGGGGCGTGACGTATGGATATCATCATAACAATAGCGTGTTAAATGCAGGAGTCTAGATAAATAAATAAACAAACATCAAACATATAGGTGTCTAAAATGTATCACTTATTCAAACAATGAAAAGAAAAGTAAGAGGAAAGGGATTCCTCCTAATGCAGTCCTAGCAGCCTCTAGACTCTAGCAACTTCTAACATCATCCTTCAAAACTACCTCACCTGAAAATGACACTAAAATCTGTCAACATAAAGTTGGTGAGAACATAGGTTTAAGTTATGTAAAACCCGCATGCTTTTATCATGAATAGTACCCTTAAGATCGTACGTACTAGATTAAAACTTTCCTTTTATAGTACGATTACGTTTACGTGTTAGGATTTTACGTATTACGTACGTGTTAGAACACGATAAGTATTTATTACGCACGAACACGCAATAATTATTTAAACAATAATTAATCACGAACATGCGATCATGAAATCATGAACGTAATTAAATCACGAGCTAATATTAATTACGTATATATATTTATTACGAACACGAATAAATATATTAGGTCACGGTAATTATTTAACGAGAACACACAAAACACGAACACAAATAAACACGAACAAACACGTAAAACACGAACACGAGAACACACTTATTAATTAGACACGGAAAATGATCGGGTTACCCCATGTGGGCCCATATGCCACGAAATTAGGAAGGAGAATGGGCCAAGCCCATCAAAATTTACTAAAGAAGGGGGTTAAGGGAAAAGCACTACTCATTTTCACTTTATAGAGGATTTTCACAAAAACCTAAAAAAGCTCTCCTCCTCCTTCTTTTGTTTCTTTTGGCCGCCACCTTCAAACACACCAAAGGGGTGTTTGATTGATCTTGGATCTTGGATTTATTGCTAGTGTTCGTGTTTGTTCATCGTTATTTAGATCCACGCATTCGGTAATTCGTTTAAACCCTTTTCTTTTGATTTAATCTTTTAATAATTAAGAACATGATATGTTTTTCTTAAAAACATAATTAAATCATAGATCTAACATGGAATTGGATTTGGAATAAATCAAAAAGTAATGTTTTAGGTGTGTTTTGTTCTTGGCCGCGCCTAAACCGAACCCGAGAGGGTCTCGGTTTGGCTACATGACCACCACCGAGACCATATGGCCCCGGTTGGTTGGTGTGGGTCCCACGGCAGCATCAAGACAAGGGTAACCCCGACTTGGTTCGGGGTATGGTGTCGATTTCATGTCCGGTTCGTGGTTCGTAGTCAAGATCCGGTTCACGGTGTATGTTTAGATTTTTATTTTTATGATCTTATGTTAAAATTAAATTAATAATATGACATGATTAATTTAATAACATGACTTAGGTTATTTTAATTATTAAAATCATAAAATTACTAACCTAAGTATTTTATATTGTTAAGACTTATAATTAATTAATTATTTAAAAACCATGGTTATAATTAATTAATTAACATGAATTAGGTTATATTATTAATAAATAATAATACATGTTTTAACCTAAGTATTTAACTTTATTTAATTAAAAACATGTTATCCTTTAATTAAATATTTTAACCTATAGTTTAATTTAATTACATGAAATAATTATTAAACTATACATTATATCATATGACTTAGAAAATAATCATGAAAACACTTAGGCTTATATACTTAGCTTATTTAACCAGCTTGTTTCTAATTATGGAAACTTTATATTTTTAGAAACTTAATTAAATAAGGCAGCTAATCTATTTATGGAAACATTCTATTTTTAGAAACTTATTTATTTCAGGCAGCTAATCTATTTATAGAAACTTATTTAATTAAGGCAACTGATCTATTTATAGAAACTTTCTATTATTAGAAACTTATCTATTTTAAGCAGTAATCCTATTTTTGGAAACTTTCTATTTTAGGAAACCTGCTATTTTTGGAAAGTTAATTATTATTACACAATAAGTATAATAATACATGAAATACCAGAAATACTTAATCAGATTAAACAGAATATAAGATAGACACAGTTTAAGGCTTTAAACAGTAAAACATGGTAAGAACATATAAAATAAGCTAAGACATGACATAAAACCAGCTACGTATTTAGTAAGCAGATACTTATTCATGTATGTATTTATGTAGCACTAGTGATACGAAAGTAGGATTCCTCTCAGTTCATCTTCTTCGTTCACTGGACATAAGGTACAGATTCCCGTCCTTTCAGTATGGACATTCTTTCCTTATTAGGATTCCCCGTATGTAGCCAAATGTTTTCCCGTAGTATAAGTTACGTGTTTGATTTGCTTATGTTTAATTAAGAATACCTATAGCCATATACATGCATGACGAGTTTCACCTAGTTATGGAGGTACCATAATTATAACATTAGAGGCACTGATGTTATGACTTCACCACGGCGGAGTGATTGCTCGTGGCGTCCCTTCAGCTTTTGGCCATTTATTATAATTATCATGTGGGGCGTATGGGTGCATCCTAGTTACATGTTTTCAGTCAGAATTTCATGGTGAATGCGGTGTGTGCCTTGCATCCTTCACAAGGAGCTGATCCCTCCTACCCAGAACCAACATATTAAATTAGAGGCAGCCCCTCTAATTTGCATGATGAGGCCACCCCTCCAAGTATTCATGCACGGTGGATTTTCATGACCTATATTGGCTAATGGTAAAATATGTTAAACAGTTTTCATAAGATAAACATAAGGCTTTTCAAACTATAAAACCAGTTTTATGAACATGTTCCAGGTTTTCCAGGACTTATACTTTTCCGCTGCTATTAAGTCTTTATTATGCTTAGTCATTTATACTATGTCTATATCCGTGCACTGAGCGTTTTGCTCAGCCGTTACTTTCCTTTCCATGTCCCAAAACGGCAGGTACCCTAGGGAAGACTCGAGCATTTGGAGGACGTGCATAGGATGGAAGCCGCTAGAGACTTCTTTTCTTTTTTTGCCTTCATATACTTATGCTTGTTTAGTCTTTCATTCATTTCTTTTTGCTTTATTATGTTTTGGGCTTATGTTTGGGAACTGATGTTTGATTCCGGTTTTCCCTATGGTCATGTATGTTTTAGTACATTTACCTTGCATGCTTTGATGACACGCCATAATTACGCGTGACATTCCATTTATCAAAATGGTGTGTTACAATTATGGTATCAGAGCCAAGGCTTCGACCTATAGGCTCTAAAACTCGACCTGTGACTAGTGGGTAGTCACCAGGAGCTTCCTAAGCCAACGTTTGTTATTCCACGTATTGATGTTTTCAGCGCATTGTTGTTTTAACAATGATGTTTTCAGCACCTTGAGGTTTTAACCTTGATGTTTTCATCGATATTGTTTTACTAATATGGATGGACAACCGTCATTCATATTTAGTTATGTGTCATTGTTTCATGCATAATTTCCTCGTGAACTGTGGCTATGTGGACTGAACCCCAATAGTTCATAATTAGTCACATAAAATTTTTTCTGATAAGTTTTGACAGATAAGTTTCATTTATTTATGTTTCATGTATCATTGTTGCAGGGATTATGACTAAGTCAGGACTGGCCCTATTTAGTCGCATGTGCTTTTATCGAAACTTTTAACTTTGGGACCGACCCATAGGCGTCCCCTCGCCATGTCTTTTGTTTTGGTACCGACCCATAGGCGTCCCCTCGCACATAAAAAGAAGGTTTTTATAAACTAACATTACGCATTCATGCATAAAATTTTTCTCATGATTTATTGGCATAATTTTTTTTTTCATGTCCCCTCATAAGTTACTATGTTTTTATGTCAAGTATGTTTTCATACTGTCATGGTTAACTTCGGTTTCGTGCTGATTATGTTATACACTCCTTCATGTTGAATTGTTCATGTTTCTTCATGATAATTCCGTTTTCATGTTGATTACGTCTTACGCCTCTTTTGTTATTTATGTTTTCATGCAAGGCATTGTTGGATTTCATTGAAATCTGCTTTCATGATAGTCATAGTTGGTTTTCATTGATCATGCTGTCATGCAAATCATCGTTGAATTTTGTGTAACCACACTTTAGCGTTTCTCTATGCAACCAGAATGAGGTATATACTGGCATTGCCAGGTTATCATGATGGTTTTCCTAACCGTTTAACTTATATACTTTATTTAGATCATGATAAATGATCGACCCATACCGATCATTTCATGTGCATTCCACGTGTACTCCACGTACCGTATTTCATGTGTATTACACGTACCTTACGAGTATTCGCTAGTCTGAATCACCTCAGGCGTATTTTCAATTGCTGAGATTCTACAAGATTGCTGATGCCGCTCATAACTGGGAGATGTTACTAAAGGTTGATGCTGCTGACGTTCGGAGACGCTACGAGATGCGGATGCTGTTCACAACTTGGAGATCCGACAAGACGAAGACAAAGGCGTCAGAGCAAAGAAATCGGACGAGAAGATGCTTCACCATCATACAATTTCCATCAATCATTGTCCCTAATTCTTAGTTACATGTCACACGTCATTCGACTGTCATTTCAGCCATATGAGTGCAAACCGGTACCAGCCGGCCACTCAGCTGAATAGTTACATGAATCACAGTCATGAGAATGACCATCATGGAACTGACAGACAAGACGATAGTAACCACTACTATGACAGAACTATCCTAGAAATCGCAACCGAGGCTCCGGCCGCGGATGTGATCAGACATACAAAGGATCAGTAGTCCAACCGATCCGCCAAGTCTGGCATAATAACCTAATAATGTAGTTCTATTGAATTACGTCTCGAGACACATGTCAAGACATCAGTCAAGACACATATCTCACGTATACTTTCTGAAGGCACATGTCAAGACATCAGTCAAGAAACATGTCTCACGTATACTTTCTGAAGACACATGTCAAGACACCAGTCAAGACATATGTCATGCTTATAGTTCCAAGAAACGAGTTAAGACACATGACTTACGTCCAACTATGGAACATTTCTAAGAAATTCAGGGTACCCTACAAGGGTATATCCATTTTGTTGTGCCATGTATTAATCAAGACACAAGAATTTCAATACCATTACCGGCACATCAGTGGGAACTGTCACGTTGCCGATGTCACTTTCATTTCTTTCACCATATTTCATATATTTATGACCATGAAGGACGCCTTTCGTATTCCCACGTATACGAAGGTTTTCCTTCAGCTTAATGATGAGATCCAAGCTGCTAACGCATTTCCTCGGACAGACACGTGATGAATTTTATCCTAATTATGGACTACGAACAACACACCATGCTATGATTCATAATTATGTATAGTAATGTTCAGGCTCCTGAATACTTTCAGCTTGATTTTTCCATCAGGAAAATCTGTACAAATTATCTATGCTTTCCAAGCACGTGCTTTGTTAGCCATGATTACTAAAAATTTCTAGCTGCCAGTAAGACACGACTACTGAAGTCCTTTTACGCATAACCAACAGATTATTCCAAAATTGTCCCTTACACTCCAAAAGAACCTTCAAGGAGAAGAACGGTAACATAAGATTATGTGTCGACTACCATCGATTTTTAAACAAATCACCATTCATGACATTATTCTCCTCCACGTACAGACAACATGTCCAATCGACCTTATAGTGTTAATCACTTTTCCAAGATCGAACTCATGATCATGCTGCCAACAGTGACGAGTGAAAGAGCAGGACATGTCCATGACTGCTATTCGTGCACGACTCGGTCATGCTAGATTTATGATTTTGAATTAGTCTCATAAATGCTCCAACGGCATCATAAGAATGAGTTTCCATGAACTCATAGCAAATTCATCAGTGTTTTCATTGAGGATAACCTGATTTCCTCTAAGCCTAGAGAAGAACAGGAAGACCATATCTGCACTATGTTGCAAATTCTATGACAAGAGAAATTTTACCCTGGAATTTTTTTTTCCAAAATCAATTCTGTTTGATTATAGTGACACGCTGAATCACATGGGTTTCTACGGTTAATCTTACCATGACTCAGCTTATGCGTAAAGGAGAGAACCCTACACTACATTAGGTGTTATAGAAAATCCTACACTAAGAGAAGTTTAGATTCATAGACTCAGAGTTTTGCAAACTCCTATGTATCAAGTTCGATGAAGCAAGATACAGTTACGTTCATATCTTCATACCTGTCATACAAACAGGTTAAGATAGGACACCAACAGACTGGAATGTTTTCATCATCTAAAATTGTGAATCGAAAAGGGACAAGATCTCCACTGATTTTAGTTACCAGATTACAACAAACTCAGAAGAAGCATGATGCTATCTGGGTTATTGTCAACAGTTTGATCAAGTATGCAGAATCCTTACATCCGTACGGATTTCAGAACCAACAGATTGATCGGACATGTTCCAGCCAAGGCTCATCCGATCACTTGGCAACCCCTCAGTTGTCAGGTCAGACAAAGATTCGCAATTGTACTCCTAAATTACTTCACGTCTTCATTCTGATTCCACGACTTGCTTTCGCGCTCGCGTTCATGACACTATTCACGTTCATGATCGTATCTGGGCTTAAGATTTTATGTTCATTTCGTTCTGGGAAGTTTTGCAAGAACTTGAGAGACCAGACCCAAGTTTAGTATAACTCTCCATCATCAGATAGACGTTTCACGTCATATTCCACGTCTCACCTTGTAGCGTTTGGCGTTACCGCCATTGTATTCTATGATCACGATATGTTTCACATGTCATGTTCATTCCACGTTGCTCATATCATGATCAAGATATGTTACACGTATCATGGATCACGATATGTTTACTCATACTACACTCGCCATATCTCCACGTAGCAAGTTCAAAATTTTTCACGTACTACGTTTCTTTATGTCTCGCGCATCGTTTCTAATTATCAGTTAAGTCAGATTGTCTTGCATCGTAACGTTTCAGTTACCCTAGCACGTTAACTCTTATTTTCCTCGATCGAATTTAGGGGATCTACCTTCTGTTGATAACCAAGAACTTCTTCGTATTTCAAGTCAAGGTCAGGAGGACCAAGATTTATCATTAGTGTCAGGATCTTCTGAAGGAACCGTTCCAAGAGGGAGGCCACTTGGAAACGGACAAGTTCATCCGGACTTTTATCCGTTTTTCTCTTATCAACTAGATATGTCCTTTCAGTCACGTCACGTTCCATGTCCTTCCAAGACATGTCACGTTCCGCGTTCCTTCTGCCAGGAAACCCGCACGTTCAATTATCTTACATACCCTCTCAGTTTGATTCGGGTATGTTTCTCTTTCAGTTAGGTTACCTATAATTCGAGGACGAATTATTCTTTTTAGGGGGGAAGAGTTGTAAAACCCACATGCTTTTATCATGAATAGTACCCTTAAGATCATACGTACTAGATTAAAACTTTCCTTTTATAGTACGATTACGTTTACGTGTTAGGATTTTACGTATTACGTACGTGTTAGAACACGATAAGTATTTATTACGCACGAACACGCAATAATTATTTAAACAATAATTAATCACGAACATGCGATCATGAAATCATGAACGTAATTAAATCACGAGCTAATATTAATTACGTATATATATTTATTACGAACACTAATAAATATATTAGGTCACGATAATTATTTAACGAGAACACACAAAACGCGAACACAAATAAACACGAACAAACACGTAAAACACGAACACGAGAACACACTTATTAATTAGACACGGAAAATGATCGGGTTACCCCATGTGGGCCCATATGCCACGAAATTAGGAAGGAGGATGGGCCAAACCCATCAAAATTTACTAAAGAAGGGGGTTAAGGGAAAAACAATACTCATTTTCACTTTATAGAGGATTTTCACAAAAACCTAAAAAAGCTCTCCTCCTCCTTCTTTTGTTTCTTTTGGCCGCCACCTTCAAACACACCAAAGGGGTGTTTGATTGATCTTGGATCTTGGATTTATTGCTAGTGTTCGTGTTTGTTCATCGTTCTTTAGATCCACGCATTCGGTAATTCGTTTAAACCCTTTTCTTTTGATTTAATCTTTTAATAATTAAGAACATGATATGTTTTTCTTAAAAACATAATTAAATCATAGATCTAACATGGAATTGGATTTGGAATAAATCAAAAAGTAATGTTTTAGGTGTGTTTTGTTCTTGGCCGCGCCTAAACCGAACCCGGGAGGGTCTCGGTTTGGCTACATGACCACCACCGAGACCATATGGCCCCGGTTGGTTGGTGTGGGTCCCACGGCAGCATCAAGACAAGGGTAACCTCGACTTGGTTCCGGGTATGGTGTCGATTTCATGTCCGGTTCATGGTTCGTAGTCAAGATCCGGTTCACGGTGTATGTTTAGATTTTTATTTTTATGATTTTATGTTAAAATTAAATTAATAATATGACATGATTAATTTAATAACATGACTTAGGTTATTTTAATTATTAAAATCATGAAATTACTAACCTAAGTATTTTATATTGTTAAGACATATAATTAATTAATTATTTAAAAACCATGGTTATAATTAATTAATTAACACGACTTAGGTTATATTATTAATAAATAATAATACATGTTTTAACCTAAGTATTTAACTTTATTTAATTAAAAACATGTTATACTTTAATTAAATATTTTAACCTATAGTTTAATTTAATTACATGAAATAATTATTAAACTATACATTATATCATATGACTTAGAAAATAATCATGAAAACACTTAGGCTTATATACTTAGCTTATTTAACCAGCTTATTTCTAATTATGGAAACTTTCTATTTTTAGAAACTTAATTAAATAAGGCAGCTAATCTATTTATGGAAACCTTCTATTTTTAGAAACTTATTTATTTCAGGCAACTAATCTATTTATGGAAACTTATTTAATTAAGGCAGCTGATCTATTTATGGAAACTTTCTATTTTTAGAAACTTATCTATTTTAAGCAGTAATTCTATTTTTGGAAACTTTCTATTTTAGGAAACCTGCTATTTTTGGAAAGTTAATTATTATTACACAGTAAGTATAATAATACATGAAATACCAGAAATACTTAATCAGATTAAACATAATATAAGATAGACACAGTTTAAGGCTTTAAACAGTAAAACATGGTAGGAACATATAAAATAAGCTAAGACATGACATAAAACCAGCTATGTATTTAGTAAACAGATACTTATTCATGTATGTATTTATGTAGAACTAGTGGTACATAAGTAGGATATCTCTCAGTTCATCTTCTTCGTTCACTGGACATAAGGTACGGATTCCCGTCCTTTCAGTATGGACATTCTTTCCTTATTAGGATTACCCGTATGCAGCCAAATGTTTTCCCGTAGTATAAGTTACATGTTTGATTTGCTTATGTTTAATTAAGAATACCTATAGCCATATACATGCATGACCAGTTTCACCTAGTTATGGAGGTACCATAACCATAACATTAGAGGCACTGATGTTATGACTTCACCACGGCGGAGTGATTGCTCGTGGCGTCCCTTCAGCTTTTGGCCATTTATTATAATTATCATGTGGGGCGCATGGGTGCATCCTAGTTACATGTTTTCAGTCAGGATTTCATGGTGAATGCGGTGTGTGCCTTGCATCCTTCACAAGGAGCTGATCCCTCCTACCCAGAACCAGTATATTAAATTAGAGGCAGCCCTTCTAATTTGCATGATGAGGTCACCCATCTAAGTATTCATGCACGGTGGATTTTCATGACCTATATTGGCTAATGGTAAAATATGTTAAACAGTTTTCATAAGATAAACATAAGGCTTTTAAAACTATAAAACCAGTTTTATGAACATGTTCCAAGTTTTCCAGGACTTATACTTTTCCGCTGCTATTAAGTCTTTATTATGCTTAGTCATTCATACTATGTCTATATCCGTGCACTGAGCGTTTTGCTCAGCCGTTACTTTCCTTTCCATGTCCCAAAACGGCAGGTACCCTAGGGAAGACTCGAGCATTTGGAGGACGTGCATAGGATGGAAGCTGCTAGAGTCTTCTTTTCTTTTTTGCCTTCATATACTTATGCCTGTTTAGTCTTTCATTCATTTCTTTTGGCTTTATTATGTTTTGGGCTTATGTTTGGGAACCGATGTTTGATTCCGGTTTTCCCTATGGTCATGTAAGTTTTAGTACATTTACCTTGCATGCTTTGATGACACGCCATAATTACACGTGACATTTCATGTATCAAAATGGGGTGTTACAAGTTTTCTAAAATATCATAAGAACTTGATGTCCGCTGTAAATAAGTTAAAGAAAATAAGTTAAAGCAATGGACTATAAAGTGATATTCATGTTACACACAACTACAAACATAACATACCATAACAATTAAGTACACAAAATAAAAACAAATGAACCTACACCTATCCGGATCTTTCCCATACCTAGTATGGAAGTTGAACCCATATCCCTGTCGATATATCTTGCCTTTGAGAAGACGATGTACATGTACTCAGAACATATGTACTCAGAACGCATGCCAGAACGCATAATAGAACATATAACATGTCACATAAGTAGGCATATCACATAATAGCACATTAAGTCCACACATTTGAAAAACATATTATCAAAATATTTTCAAGAACATAGTAAAAAGCCATTTAAAAATAGTACAAGTGTCATCTCCATCCCATACTAGAAAAACATTTAAAAATTAAGTAAAAATGGGACTATGAACTCACTTGATTGAGCTCCTCCAAATATTTCCGCGCACTAGCAAAAAGCTAAACAAATAAAACGCATAACATCAAAACATGAATCAATAATTAAAATGGCTCATCCATCTATGATGGAAAATAACCCTTACTCTCATATTAACTCTATTTATATGCTCTAAGCATCCCAATATCCCTCTCTAACAAGTCTTAAACTTAGTCAAGTTCGATACCTATCCCATTTATTTTTTTACCCAAAACAGGCCCGATTTTTAGTCCCCAAAATATGAGCCAAACGCCAACCTAACCATACCCATTCCTTCTGTAAAGAAACCCTATGCCTTTACATGTGTTATCTAACTCCTCTTTTTTGCCTCAACCTTAAAGCTACTGTTAAGGCCCTGATATACATATAGATACTTTTGTCTATCCAGATGTTACTAATTTTGAACATATAAAACGTTTGTTATGATCAAAGGGTCTTACACTATTCCAATTAATTAGCCCTTTTTCATATGTATTATATAACATATAAAATAAATCTCATATTCGTTTTAAATTCCAATTGTACTCCTAAGTACCCTAACCATCTTAAAACATTTATTTAAACCCAACTGATTTCAAAACTGTTTTGACCTCCGACTGTTGTAACCTGTTTTTGACCCACTTCCCGACTCCAATTTAGTCGTAGTTTCTTGTATTCAAAATCCAACTCAATTATCTTTTCAGGGGTACTTGGATCGCATCATGAATGTTCCTAGAACTCTAGATATAATCAAAACAATAGACCTAAAATTGTGCCTAGTTTTTAATTACGAATTTAATTAAACTAACCTAATTAATTACCATCACCATGTTTATTTATGAACACTAATTAATATAAACATGATTATATTATTAAATTACAGAATTCATAATTAACCTAACCCTAAATTCATCATGTATTGATTACCAATGATTTAAAAATAATTTAATTGAAAAGAGATTTGAAGGTTTTACCTTAGAATTAATGGAAGAATGAAAAACCATGAAAACCATAAAAAAAACTCGCAAGACCGTCGCCTCTTTTTTTCCATAGAAATTATTAGTGATTTTGTTTAATAAAAAGCCTTTTATATTTTTGTTACACACTCATAGCCGAACCCATACACAATTTTCCCTTTTCCCCCTTTTTCCTTTTCTTTCTCTTTGTACGTCTACATAACCGACTATATATTTTTTTTTTATTTTTTTTCTTTTTATTGTTTATTAATATATTATTAAAATTACCTTAAATTTCCTTAATTTATTTCATCCCTTAAGACATCCCGATCCTTAAAACCATAAATCTAGTCAGTTTTACGCGTATACTGTAAAAATATAAAGTTTTATTAAACTCTTGGAATATGAAAGAAACTTTATATTTAAGTTCTAAATGACTTAAAACCATCCCGAAAATATTCCCGTGAGTAATTACCTTATCCGAGACCTCAAAATCCTAAACCCTAAATCGTAAAAATACGATTTACTATAATACATATACGTACACATAAAATATTAAAATAACGTCATATAATACCATAGCTACATCCAAGTGAACTAATGAGCACGAACTAACCCCATCTAAGCACCATATAAATGTACTATGCACTACATGTACGATGTCTAACATCCAGTCAAAGGCTCAAATATTAACATATTGCACATAAACGCACACTAAGAACAAACTTAAAGTTAAACAGTCGAAAGTGACAAATCCCAAATCCAGGGTTGTCACATCACTCCCTCCTAATATAATCTCGTCCTAGAAATTTACTCCTTAGGACCTTCATTAACAGATAGACGAGGATACTAGTTCCTCATACCATTCCCTTTTTGTTCCCATATGAACCCTAGTCCACTTCCAAATTCCATCTATCCTTACTACGGTACCTTACTTTACCAATGTCCTAACTTCACAATCCGTACCCTCTACCAGCCCTTCGATAAAACGAAGTCTCATATCTATACTAATAACTTTCATTAGTACTTGCAAGTCGGTTCTCTCTCTAAGCATTTCCTCAAGTTACCACATAAAATACATCATGCATACTACCTAATTTTTCCAGCCATCCTCAATTTATATAGCACTAGCCCGATCTTTTCGAAGATTTCAAATGGACTCACGATTCTAGTGTTAACTTCCCTTTCTTCCTAAACCACATCATTTCTTTCCATTGGGAAAATTCTAGCATATCCTTATCTCCAATATTAAATTCCCAACGACTTATGCCCCTAGTCCGCATAGCTCTTCTGTCGATCTCTAGCCGTCCTCAACTTCTCCTTAAGCACTGTTATCACATCCGTAGTTTCATGAACCATTTCTGTTCCAATAAGCTGACTGCTTCCAACTTTCTCTAGACGATAGTTTCCCTTATTCATTATCACTAACTTCCAGCTCTGACGCTAACCCTTCCAATATCAATCTACTATCTTGACAATCTTTTGATTCCTCAAGACATTTCTTTCTCACTACTACTTTTCGATTGTCCCTCCGTACATCACATTTCTACGAAATCTTTCCAACTTCTCAACTTCATGACTCCTCATTCTGCTAGAAAAATGTGATGATTTAGTCAGTCTATCGACTATCACCCAACTCTTATCGTACCTATTTCTCCACTATCTAAGTCCTATATAATTCTTCCAAACCTTCAGCTTTTCCAACGTAATAGCAATCGCCTTTCTTCGCCGTTCTCGCTCGCATCCTATTCCTTGCTCCACGTATCGTAATGCTTTGTGAATTCGTCCAGTCCTTCTGATAATGCCAAAATCGACTCATCACCTACGCTAGTTCTTTAGCCCCAAAACGCTTCCTCATATTGCTTTGCTTCAACCTTGTTGGTCCCAACTAAGTAACTTCAAACCCACCTCACAATTCTTCCCACACTCTTGCTCCGACTTCGAGTAGATCAAGATATCGTTGGTACACACGATGACAACTTGTCCATATACGGTCATGTACACTCATTAATAATTACCAAAGTACTTATGTAATATACGTATTATTATGTACACGCAAACACATAAGCATAAGCACTACCAATATATATTACAAGCATGTATTAACCCTCTTTCATGCAATCATACTTAGGAATCCATTGGTGTTGTGGTACTTGTATAACTATGTTGGCCACCATACTTATACGAGTCCCCTTTCACCAATCCACTCCCTCCTATGAGGACACTTATAAGAATTAATACTACACATAACACATCCAACTCAAATAAGCACATAGATACTAGAACTCATATAAGCATATAACCACAACATAAAAATAAGATCCAAAATTCCATGTCTTAAAATAACATAGCTAATGCATGAAACCAAGGTTTTCAAGGTCAGGATCTTACCTAGGATCATTTTCGTCTTTGCAAGATCGAGATCGTAAAGTAGGATCGGAATCGTAAGATCCTACTATAATGTAATTTTCTTAGTAATCTTTGCAATATTTTACAAATTAATATACATCATAAACACAAAATTATAGGAATATTTCATAGAAATGTGGTCCTAAATTATGATTATGAAATATATAAGAAGATTTACATGTTGTTTTTTAGATTATACAAAATAGAACCTATTTATTTGTAGTTTTTAAGTTTGTCGCTCGAGAAAAAGTAAGATCGGATCGTAGTAGATCCTAAGATTCTATGATCAAGATCAGGATCCTATAATGTGAGAACCCGTACTTTCCCAGCATTATTTTATTCTTTTTATTCGTGGTTCTGAATTTTCCAACGTATTACGTTTTCTTGTATTGCTATATGTAAATCCTGAGATTTTTAAATAATACTTTATAAGTATTTTTCTGATCATCGATAAATACTTTGTATGGAATTATAAAATTTTTATTTTATTTTTCCATATTTAATTTAAATCAAAGTTTTTGATTTAAAATCACCGCGTGCGTGTTACAACGAGTTTATTCAAAATCAATGTACAACGAGAATTCCTAGTGATCGCGATACTGAGGATGCCCAAAATTTTACGTTTATTTATCGATTGTTTCGATAATTAATATTTTTGACGATTTCGTTTTAATTACGTATTAAGTCGTGTCGGGAAATCGTATAATCATTTTTATGATGCATTGTAACTTTTGAAAAGTATTTTTACGAAACCCGATCCCCGTAAATATTTTCAATATTTAACAATAACCATTTTTTACTCTTTAAAACTATTAATTGTTTTTAAGTCCACAAGTTTCAAACTTGGCAAGATTGGCCCCTATACTTAAACCACCATATAAATGGCCATTTTCTTCCACTTTCTCACACACATACAACTTAATAAAAAAAACACTCCACCCTCCCTCCCTTCTTTGTTTACCGCCACCCATCATCACCACAAACACCCTCAAAACTTTGATTTTTAACAAGATTAAATCAAAACAAATTCAAGAACACATCCTAGATTTTTTTGGTGCATCTTTTGGTACCAAAATCTTGAACATGCATCAAGTTTTTATAAAGTTATGATTTCATGGTTGTATGATGATTTAATCATCATGCATGTGGTGTTTATGGTAAGATTATGTTGTTTTTATCATAAAAAGTCTTGTTTTTAATCTTTGATTTTTGTTAGATTTTTTATACAAGTGTTTTTAGGAGTGTTTGGTTGATAGCAATGATGGTATAGTGATCCTAGGGCTATGTGAATGATTAGCTTTGACTGAAAAATGGATTTGACTTGTTTTCTGAAAGGCTATTTTGGGACAGCAGGTATTAAACAGATTTTTCGTGGGTTTAAGTTCTGAGAAAGGCTAAGATTATTTGATACTGTTGTATAGTTTTCCAAGGTCGTTTTGGTATAAGATAGAGCTTCTAAGTCATTACAAGTAAAAAGTTATGTTAGTTTTAGTTTTCGTGTACCGGGAGACGCAAGTCGGCACAATCCGAAATTGTGGCTGATTTTGGGTCGACTCTCGGGGACTTTAGGCTTGGTTAGATAAATTTACCTACTGGTTTTCAAAGTTTACAAACTAAGTTTGATGAGTCTAGTAGTGGTTTCAAAAGACGGGTTGTCGAATTAACACTTTTAAAGTGGTCCAAACGGTTTTACAAAACAAGTGCAAAAATCTGTCCCAATTTTGGAGTCGAGTAAAGTGTCAAGCTGATGGATTTTAATGTGTGAAATTTGGCTCAAATTTTGGTGAGGTCTTATACAGGTTATAAGTGACCTTGACACCAATTTTCATCTAAAACGGACAAGTCTAGATAGGGTAGATCGGTGTGTACATTCCGGGTGTACTTGCTGATTTTATTTTGGACACGTAGTTCAATGTTTGTGTTGCGTGAGTTTGAGTATTCACCATCGGACATGGTGACTTACTCAAGTGCTTAGTCATTATATAAATGACTTAGCTACTGGTCCAAGTAAGGTTAAAGGATAGTTTGACTTGCGTTGACTTGGCGTCGTATAACGGGTCATTTTCAAGTGTTCAAGTGTTTTAACGTGTAACGTTGGATAAATGTATTCATTTGATTCATGTCAATGGTTTTGAAATGTGTATACTTTGAAAATATTTGAGTCATATTATATTTGGTACATATCGATATTCGAGTTCGAGTCTTAACGCGCGCCTTATTTTGATAGGTTGCGGTTTTCGTGTTTCCCCGGGCATCCATATCGTCGGTGATCGTCTACCACTACCGTTTCTACTCAGTTGTTGAGTACCGTGATTGACTTACCTCATGTCTAAGGTGAGTTCATAGCCCCTTTTTACTTGTACATGGTTTCTAAACATGGGGTGAGATTTTACATGGTGGAACACAACCAAATAAAAACTGTATTGCTATCCAGAACTCGTATGTTATTCTGAACGTGTATGCTTTACAGATGATTTCAATGGTATTATTGCTTTTAGACGTTAGCCTTGAGTTTCCTCTCCTATCATGAACCGTTAATTGTCCCGTATGCTTTGCGCTAAGCGCGAATGTTGTGGGTGGATCCATCGGGATTGACAATCCCCGTCCCGATTACTTTGACGCACTAATATTCGTTTATTCTTGAGTATTTAGGCTGAATACTCCCTAGAGGAACTTACATTTGAGTTAAGCTTCGGTTCATGAGACTAAACAGTAATAATATGCATCGTGACTATGGACGTACATAGTTAACCCCCCATTACGTGTTTTACAAATTCTATTGCGTTCCACACGTTTACTGCTAAACCTATGAATATCACTCAACTTTGTGTTGACGATTTTACATGTTTAATCTCAGGTATTATTACTTAGCTTTGCTTGGATGGGAGCCCGCAGGAGATTATCGCAGCTTGGAGATTTCTGTGATGCTTTAAAAGACTGGTTTTAGTAAAAACTGTCAGGAGTTTATTCTATCTTTTGGGCAACTTTATGTTATAAATTGAGACGAAATAATATAATTTTCCGCTTCTAAAACTCTGGGACCTATGTTTAAGAACTCTGACCTTTTATGATGTAATATACATGTTTTTATTTCGTCAGCTTTGTATGAACTGTAATTCATTGTTTCTTGTACTATGACGTGTTACCCCCTCATTGCCTAGTTGTTCCATGTCAGATTCTGGGGGTTTCACAGAGTGGTATCAGAGCGATGGTTATTGGGAACTGAGTCGTTTTTTCAAAACTTAGTCTATAACCGAAAGTTCAAATATTTCATGTTTTAAGTGTCAACCACAGAATATGCCAATGTTGTTCGATATCTGCGCGGGTAACTCTCTAATCCTTATTATTTACTTTTAATTATCAATATAGTATTTCTTCTCGTGATTACATGTTGAAATACTACATTACCATAATGGCGATAATTACTATGTCTTTTCAAAGCCTTGTGCTTCATGGATTATCATTCGATATTACTGTGATTACATATGCTCTTACTGTATTTCTGGAATTCTTGTTCTTGTGAACTGATCTGGTTACGATGATTTTATATCGTTATGACTTTACATACTTGTATTCAGAGCGCGTGTACTGCCGACTTTTCATACTCATTTTTCTGAGTACTATTGCTATTTCATTTATGCGTGATACGACTGACTTCATATGCTCGTTCATTTTGAAGCGTCTGTTTTTCTCGACTCGCTGATACATGTTGTGCATACTCTCGAGATACCATTGTTCGAAATTAAGAAGTGTTGTTTTCAATGAAACTTCTGATTTTCATTCTTACTACCGTGCATGTTACTTTCATTGTTTATTTCCTTTAAAATATCTATTTAGATACCCAGATTGTTTACCGACCATTCGTAATTGAATGTCTATTCTATAGACCATTGTGTAATGTGTCTCCGGAAAAGACTAAAGGACATCGTATGAGTCACACATCTCGAAGAATTCGTTGAATCAGTGCTGAATAATATCGTGAGTTCTCGTAATCTTGATTTACCTTTACGCCACCTTTTTACACGACAATTGTACATGGATTACATCTTATTTCATTGACCATTCTACGTTTCGACTTCGACTTACAACATCCGTTGTACCTTGAACACATGATCGTCATTTATTATGTGACGATTGTTTGGAATATGATCCTACTTATATCCTCCTTTTTTTTATTAAACCTCCTCGCCTCAGGAATGTGACTTGTTAATATTTTGTTTCTTCTCGGTATGTCTTGTGATTTTGGAAAAATCACGCCGCCAGGAGACCTTCCTGCATTGCATCTTGCAGCCGAAGACACAGATGTCATGCGTCGTTTTTATTTCTTAGATGTTCGGTGATATTCTTGAACCATTTCTATACTGTGTTTTCTTAAATGATTAACTATACAGTTTATTCTCTTTCGTCTTTATGGGATCCACAAGTCTTGTGTGTACATTAATTCTGGGTTATTATGAAATTGGATTTAATTTCAAGCTGTGTCGAAAAAAAATATATTTTTTATAGAACCTTTACAGGAAGTTTAACAGTGTCGAGAAAATATTTTTATAACTTTAGACATAAAAATATATATTTCTACTTGTTGAGACGTCCGTTTAGGACATAAAATTTGACCAGTAAACTTTAAAATCGAGCAAGTTACGCTCATTTGAGATTGTAAAATCTAAGAAGTTATTTTTTGAATAATGCTAAAATATCATTTTGTTGACAGATTTAATGCAAGGGCATTTTCGTCCATTTTTAATCCGTTTCAAGTCTCGAGTAAACCTGGAAAGTTGTTCAAAATATCGTTTTACACTGAATTGCATAGGACTTCGAGTATTAAAAATATCATTTAGCGAGTTAATAGTCAAACCCAAAAGTCAAAACTGATAGACTTTAAGAATATGATTTCAAGCGTTTTTGAGTTCGTTGAGCTAGTAAAACTTTAACTAATGATATTTTGCAAACTAAAAACAAGGATTGCGTTTGAACAAGTATAAAATAGTAACTTTGAGTTCGGTCATACATGTACATAGATCTTGAACTTTTAAAATTCGGTAACTTCCTAATATAGAAACTTTTCGGTGTGATTGTACTATTTGTTAACTGATACCCTACTTTCTTAAAAGTATATTATTGTCAAATTAATCACGATGTGCACACATACAGATTCCTTTATCCTTTCTTTTTATTTATGACTTATTTGTCATTCTATTTTCTTTCTCTACTTCTATCGTACCACTGATTCGGGCCGAGGTTTGAAGATCTTGCTTTCATATCGTTTGTTACCATCTTGACACGTGTCTCTTGACGATTTCGGCTAAACCTCTTGAAAACTTATCACCGTATAACCATTTCGTTGACTGTCTTGAACTACTCTTTATTACCCTCATGTAACTCACTCGCTATTTTACAAGTTACCATATAAGCTCAAACTGGTCTTGTTTGCGAATCATTTTACAAAAAGTTTCATTTGGGCTTTCTTAAATAATTGAATGCTATCTTATAAAAATTAATTTATATTAATTTCACAATGTATTCTCACAAATTGTTCTACCTTGGGTCTTGTAAAGAATCTTGTAACATTACTGTTGTTGAATTAAATATTTAGCCAGTAACTTATTGGCGAATAGTTTCATAAACTATTTTGATTTCTGTTTTTACAAATGGCATTATATACATATTTCAAATCATATGATATGTAATACTGGTTTGACGAAGATGAGCGTTGCATTGCTAGTCCTAAATTATGCATGGCCTGATCACCTATGCTTAATTTAGAAGGAGCCATGCAAGGCCGAATAGTAGTCACCTTAAATATTTAACCAACAATCAACTTTTTTAATATGTTCCTTAAAAAGTTAGATAAATAAAGTTTAGAAAACTTTTACTTCTTATGCGAGTATCAACAGTTCGCAACTTACACATATAAACCCTTATCT
Organism: Glebionis coronaria; assembly: GCA_025667525.1. Lineage (NCBI taxonomy): Eukaryota > Viridiplantae > Streptophyta > Magnoliopsida > Asterales > Asteraceae > Glebionis > Glebionis coronaria. The sequence continues at coordinate 77,458 of JANFOE010000940.1, forward strand.
TTTCTTGAACAAAGTACATGCCTCAAGCACAAATTTCCTTACTCAGCGATCTTTGCTTTACTTGTTACCTCATCATCCTCATGATACAATTTTCGTTACCATTTGCCTAAATTCTTACTATTGATACCCGACTTGAAAGTTTCAACGTTGTTATGCTCCTTCATCGATCGACCTTCTCTATTTATTTTGGTAGAACTACAAAACGTCTTTGGACGCGATTAATGATTTATGACTAGACGTGAACGATGATTTCGTGTATCCGTCATTATGTGTGTTAGACTTCATCGCCTTGAAATTCATTCGTGTGAATTATGTGTTGATTTCGCCTCTCATTGCGAATGTTGTTCATCTTACTGGAATTACTATCAAGTAACTTCTTAATAATTTTCTTTGATTCGAAAATTCGTTGAGTGGCTTTTCTCTTTCGATCGTATGTCGATGACCGAGAACTTATTAAGCCGTTATTGGTGTCACCAACTGCACTCAAGAAGTGATGACTTGCTATAATCCTTGTTTCTTATTATTTTTATCATTGACGCGGTTATTCTATCACATTTGTTAAAAATTGATACGATTTTTGTTTTATTCCCTTGTGTTATCGCTTGCATACAGATTGTTGACCTTTATATGATTCATATTCGTTGTAGTCTTGTCACCTTTTGAAAACCCGAAAATGTTACGTGTTTATCGTTTGATACCTTAATCGCCTTCTTGGATTTCTAAGAATTATTATTAATCTTTAAGAACGTTTATACATTTTATGAAATGTTTAAATTACCAAAATAACTGTTTCAAGTTAAGTACCGGATCTATACATCCTCTTTGGTAAACTTATAACTAGTATTTAAAAAGGATATCAAGCTGTATATTTTAAAGTTTTTGATTATATCATACTTTACTGTCAACCTAATGAAATTATTAAATAAAATTATAATTTCTAAACAATGCTTCTAAATAACTTGGAAAATCTGATTTTCTCTAATGGTAACGATGAACCTGAGTTTTTACGATAATTTCATGTAGTCACCCGAAAAAGCTCATAAGCTGATCAAAATAACTATTTGAACTGAGTTACTTTTACCTTGAAATCATGATCAAGAAAAAGATATAGCAACATCATGCTCACTAAATACAGATAGTTTGATTTTAAATCACTACACCTTGTAAAATTTTCTTTTAATCAAGAAAATATATAAACTGAGTTTTAAAGTAATACCAAAATCCTAGACAACTGATTTTGACAGCTTGTATTTTAAATGATCATATGTTATTCATTTTTCCCTTCTATTTCGCTTGTGACTAAATTCTTATATTTTAAGATTTTCACGTTTTACAGTTGCATGATTTGCGACCCCTTGTTGATTTACAATCTTGGTTCATTTTATCGCACTTTGCCTGTTTAAGCGATTCTTGTGTTCATTCTTGTTAGTTTATCGTACATATTTCCAACAATTTTATCTCTTGATGTATCTCCGTATTGAAAGATTGTTGTTCTAATCCAAGACTGAAAAGTTATACGAAAAGGAGTTAAGAAACTGAAGCTTAGTGAATTCTAACCGTTAAGATTGTCGTGGTACGGAAATTACGTGGGAAGCAATGAATTTTTGTTCTACACTTTGTACCTCCTCTTGTTTGCATCTTCTACTATTTCAGGAGAACTCTAGGGACCAGAGTTCCTTTAGGGGGGAAGACTGTGTGAACCCGTACTTTCCTAGCATTATTTTATTCTTTTTATTCGTGTTTATGAATTTTCGGACGTATTACGTTTTCTTGTATTGCTATATGTAAATCCTGAGATTTTTAAATTATACTTTATAAGTATTTTTCTGACCATCGATAACTACTTTGTATGGAATTATAAAATTTTTATCTTATTTTTCCATATTTAATTTAAATCAAAGTTTTTGATTTAGAATCACCTGCGTGCGTGTTACAACGAGTTTATTCAAAATCAATGTACAACGAGAATTCCTAGTGATCGCGATACTGACGGATGCCCAAAATTTTACGTTTATTTATCGATTGTTTCGATAATTAATATTTTCGACGATTTCGTTTTAATTACGTATTAAGTCGTGTCGGGAAATCGTATAATCATTTTTATGATGCATTGTAACTTTTGAAAAGTATTTTTACGAAACCTGAGCCCCGTAAATATATTCAATATTTACCAATAACCATTTTCTACCCTTTAAAACTATTAATTGTTTTTAAGTCCACAAGTTTCAAACTTAAGATTGGCCCCTCCACTTAAACCACCATATAAATGACCATTTTCTTCCACTTTCTCACACACATACAACTTAATAAAAAAAACACTCCACCCTCCCTCCCTTCTTTGTTTACCGCTACCCATCACCACCACAAACACCCTCAAAACTTTGATTTTTAACAAGATTAAATCAAAACAAATTAAAGACCACATCCTATATTTTTGTGGTGCATCTTTGGGTACCAAAATCTTGAACATGCATCAAGTTTTTATAAACTTACGATTTCATGGTTGTATGATGATTTAATCATCATGCATGTGGTGTTTATGGTAAGATTATGTTGCTTTTATCATAAAAAGTCTTGTTTTTAATCTTTGATTTTTGTTAGATTTTTCATAAAAGTGTTTTTAGGAGTGTTTGGTTGATAGGAATGATGGTATAGTGATCCTAGGGGTATGAGAATGATTGGTTTTGATTGAAAATGGATTTGACTTGTTTTCTAAAAGGCTATTTTGGGACAGCAGTTATTAAACAGATTTTTCGTGGGTTTAAGTTCTGAGAAAGGCTAAGATTATTTGATATTGTTTTAGAGTTTTCCGAGACGATCGTTTTGGTATAAGATAGAGCTTCTAAGTCATTACGAGTCAAAAGTTATGCTAGTTTTAGTTTTCGTGTACCGGGAGACGCAAGTCGGCACAATCCAAAATTGTGGCTGATTTTGGGTCGACTCTCGGGGACTTTATGCTTGGTTAGATAAATTTACCTACTGGTTTTCAAAGTTTACAAACTTAGTTTGATGAGTCTAGTAGTGGTTTCAAAAGACGGATTGTCGAATTAGCACTTTTAAAGTGGTCTAAACGGTTTTTACAAAACAAGTGCACAAATCTGTCCCAATTTTAGAGTCGAGTAAAGTGTCGAGCTGATGGATTTTAAAGTGTGAACTTTGGCTCAAAATTTAGTGAGGTCTTATACAGGTTATAAGTGACCTTGACACCAATTTTCATCTAAAACGGACAAGTCTAGATAGGGTAGATCGGTGTGTACATTCGGGGTGTACTTGCTAATTTTATTTTGGACACGTAGTTCAATGTTTGTGTTGCGTGAGTTTGAGTATTCACCATCGGACATGGTGACTTACTCAAGTGCTTAGTCATTATATAAATGACTTAGCTACTAGTCCAAGTAAGGTTAAAGGATAGTTTGACTTGCGTTGACTTGACGTCGTATAACGGGTCATTTTCAAGTGTTCAAGTGTTTTAACGTGTAACGTTGGATAAATGTATTCATTTGATTCGTGTCAATGGTTTTGAAATGTGTATACTTTGAAAACATTTGAGTCATATTATATTTGGTACATATCGATATTCGAGTTCGAGTCTTAACGCGCGCCTTATTTTGATAGGTTGCGGTTTTCGTGTTTCCCCGGGCATCCATATCGTCGGTGATCGTCTACCACTACCGTTTCTACTCAGTTGCTGAGTACCGTGATTGACTTACCTCGTGGCTAAGGTGGGTTCATAGCCCCTTTTTACTTGTACATGGTTTCTAAACACGGGGTGAGATTTTACATGGTGGAACACAACCAAATAAAAACTGTATTGCTATCCAGAACTTGTATGTTATTCTGAACGTGTATGCTTTATAGATGATTTCAATGGTATTATTGCTTTTAGACGTTAGCCTTGAGTTTCCTCTCCTATCATGAACCGTTAATTTTCCCGTATGCTTTGCGCTAAACGCGAATGTTGTGGGTGGATCCATCGGGATTGACAATCCCCGTCCCGATTACTTTGACGCACTAATATTCGTTTATTCTTGAGTATTTAGGCTGAATACTCCCTAGAGGAACTTATATTTGAGTTAAGCTTCGGTTCATGAGACTAAACAACAATAATATGCATCGTGACTATGGACGTACATAGTTAAACCCCCCCCATTACGTGTTTTACAAATTCTATTGTGTTCCACACGTTTACTGCTAAACCTATGAATATCACTCAACTTTGTGTTGTCGATTTTACATGTTTAATCTCAGGTATTATTACTTAGCTTTGCTTGGATGGGAGCCCGCAGGAGATTATCGCAGCTTGGAGATTTCTGTGATGCTTTAAAAAGACTGTTTTTAGTAAAAACTGTCAGGAGTTTATTCTATCTTTTGGGCAACTTTATGTTATAAATTGAGACGTAATAATATAATTTCCGCTTCTAAAACTCCGGGACCTATGTTTAAAAACTCTGACCTTTTATGATGTAATGTACATGTTTTTATTTCGTCAGCTTTGTATGAACTGTAATTCATTGTTTCTTGTACTATGACGTGTTACCCCCTCGTTGCCTAGTTGTTCCATGTCAGATTCTGGGGGTTTCACATATAAGATCTTAAGCATGGAAAGATCCTATGTAAGATCCGGATCGTTTTAGCTTTGCAATATCGTAAAAGCGTAAGATCCTAAGATCAAGATCGGGATCTTGACAACCTTGCATGAAACACATAAAATCGTAGTCCAGCTGAACCAACGTAGACAAAGTTCAAAATGTATAAAGAACATGAAAAAAAAATAATCAAACGAAATCCAACAATGACTAGTGTACACGACTAAGGTTCAACCCGCACTAGTCAAAACTCGAAAATAAAATAACATGTAGCTAAGTATGAACCATTGTAGTTCATAACTTAACAAACATCGCAAAAATAACATCCAAACACATCAATTATTATAAAATGCACACATACTCCTATAAGGCCTATATGCAGGGACCCTTAAGCTATATACTAGGCTACGCGACTAGGCAACCTAATTCTCTATAACCTGGCTCTGATACCATTCTGTCACACCCCACCATAGTGGAATATGGGGCACGACGTATGGATATCATCCTAAGAATAGCATGTTTATAGAGAGAACTAAATGAATTTGAAATATCATAAATGGTGACACAAATGTCATGACAATATCTCAACAAATACAGGAGTCTAGGTAAATAGGTAAAACTCCTACCTCTCACCAAAGACAAACAAATAAACAAACATCAAACAAATAGGTGTCTAAAATGTATCACTTATTCAAACAATGAAAAGAAAACTAAGAGGAAAAGGATTCCTCCTAATGCAATCCTAGCAGCCTCTATACTAACAACTTCTAACATCATCCTTCATAACTACCTCACTTGAAAATGACACTAAAATATGTCAACATAAAGTTGGTGAGAAAATAGGTTTAAGTTATCTAAAATATCACAAGAACTTGACGTCCGCTGTAAGAAGTTGAAGAAAATAAGTTAAAGCAATGGACTATAAAGTGATATTCATGTTACACACAAATACAAACATAACATACCATAACAATTAAGTACACAAAATAAGAACAAATGCACCTGCACCTATCCAGATCTTTCCCATACCCAGTATGGAAGTTGAACCCATATCCCCGTCGAGATATCTTGCCTTCGAGAAGACAATGTACATGTACACAGAACATATGTACTCAGAACGCATGCCAGAACGCATAATATGACATATAACATATCACATAAGTAGGCATATCACATAATATCACATTAAGTCCACACATTTGAAAACATATTATCAAAATACTTTAAAGAACAAAGTACCAAGACATTTAAAAATAGTACAAGTTTCATCTCCATCCTATACTAGAAAAACATTTAAAAATTAAGTAAAAATGGAACTATGAACGCACCTGATTGAGCTCCTCAAAATATTTCGCGCACTAGCAAAAAGCTAAACAAACAAAATACATAACATCAAGACATGAACCAATAATTAAAATGGTTCATCAATCTATGATGGACATCTAACCCTTACCCTCATATTAACTCCATTTATATGCTCTAATAATCATAATATTCCTCTCTAACAAGTCTTAAACTTAGTCAAGTTCGATACATATCCTGTTTACTTTTTACCCAAAATAGTCCCGATTTTTAGTCCTCAAACTATGAGCAAAACGCCCACCTAACCAAACCCACGCTTTATGTAAAGAAAACCCTACCCCTTAACATGTGTTATCTAACTTATCTTTTTTGCCCCAACCTTAAAGACACTGTTAAAGCCCCGATATACATATATATACTTTTGTCTATCCGTATTTTACTGATTTTGAACATATAAAAAATTAGTTATGATCAGAGGGTCTTCCACTATCCCAGTTGATTAGCCCTCTATCAGATGTCTTATATAATATATAAACTAACTCTCATATTCGTTTGAAAGTCCAACTGTACTCTTAAGTACCCTAACCATCTTAAAACATTAATTTAAACCCGACTGATTTCAAAACTGTTTTGACCTCCTACTGTTGTAACCTGTTTTTGACCCACTTCCCGACCTCCAATTTAGTCCTAGTTTCTTGCATTCAAAAGAAAACTCAAATACATTTTCAGAGGTAATTGGATCGCATCATGAATGTTCCTAGAACTCTAGATATGATAAAAAAATAGACCTAAAATTCTGCCAAGTTTTTAATTACGAATTTAATTAAACTAACCTAATTAATTACCATCACCATGTTTATTTATGAACCCTAATTAATCTGAACATGATTATATCATTAAATTACAGAATTCATAATCAAACTAACCCTAAATCCATTATGTATTGATTACCAATGATTTAAAAATATTTAATTGAAAAGCGATTTGAAGGTTTTACCTTAGAATTAATGGAAGAATGAAAAAACATGAAAACCCCTAAAAAAACTCCCATGACCGTCGCCTTTTTTATCCAGAGAAATTATGAGTGTTTTTGTTTAATTAAAAGCCGTTTATATTTTTGTTACACATTCCTAGCCCAACCCAAACACAATTTTCCCCTTTTCCCTTTTTTTCCTTTTCTTTCTCTTTGTGCATCTACATAACCGACTATATATATATATATATTTTTTATTTTTATTGTTTATTAATATATTATTAACATTACCTTAAATTTTCTTAATTTATTTCAGCCCTCAAGACCTCCCGAACCTTGAAACCGTAAACTAGTAAGTTTTACGCGTATACCGTAAAAATATACAGTTTTATAAAAACTCTTGGAATATGAAATAAACTTTATATTTAAGTCCTAAATGACTTAAAACCATCCCGAAAAATATTCCCGTGAGTAATTACCTTATCCGAGACCTCAAAATGCTAAACCCTAAATCGTAAAATACGTTTTACTATAATACATATACGTACACATAAAATATTAAAATAAAGCCATATAATATCCTAGCTACATCCAAGTGAACTAATGAGCACGAACTAACCCCATCTAAGCACCATATAATGTACGATGCACTACATGTACGATGTCTAACATCCGATCAAAGGCTCAAATATTAACATATTGCAGATAAACGCACACTAAGAACAAAATTAAAGTCAAACAGTCGAAAATGACAAATCCCAAATCCAGGGTTGTCACAATAAACTAAAAGAAGCTTTTGAAAACTAGGAATGAAAGTTTCGAAAACGAAGTTTATGAACAAAAAGCAAAGTTACAAAGTTTAGAACGAGGTAAATCGTCTAATGATAAATGTGGGACATGTCAAGAGCTCACTCTCGAAGTTGAAAAAACTTAAAACCAATCAAAAGGCGTTAATCAAACAAAACTCAAAATTTGTAAAGCTTAATAAAAACGCACATTGCATCGATGAGATGTTAAGTCTTCAAAGAGATAGTAAAGATAAAACAGGAGTGGGGTTGGGAAAACAAGACATACCTTCGAAAACACCATCATAAAACGACACAATAAACCCCCCCCCCCCATTACGTGTTTTACAAATTCTATTGTGTTCCACACGTTTACTTCTAAACCTATGAATATCACTCAACTTTGTGTTGACGATTTTACATGTTTAATCTCAGGTATTATTACTTAGCTTTGCTTGGATGGGAGCCCGCAGGAGATTATCGCATCTTGGAGATTTCTGTGATGCTTTAAAAAGACTGTTTTTAGTAAAAACTGTCAGGAGTTTATTCTATCTTTTGGGCAACTTTATGTTATAAATTAAGACGTAATAATATAATTTTCCGCTTCTAAAACTCCGGGACCTATGTTTAAAAACTCTGACCTTTTATGATGTAATGTACATGTTTTTATTTCGTCAGCTTTGTATGAACTGTAATTCATTGTTTCTTGTACTATGACGTGTTACCCCCTCGTTGCCTAGTTGTTCCATGTCAGATTCTGGGGGTTTCACATATAAGATCTTAAGCATGGAAAGATCCTATGTAAGATCCGGATCGTTTTAGCTTTGCAATATCGTAAAAGCGTAAGATCCTAAGATCAAGATCGGGATCTTGACAACCTTGCATGAAACACATAAAATCGTAGTCCAGCTGAACCAACGTAGACAAAGTTCAAAATGTATAAAGAACATGAAAAAAAATAATCAAACGAAATCCAACAATGACTAGTGTACACGACTAAGGTTCAACCCGCACTAGTCAAAACTCGAAAATAAAATAACATGTAGCTAAGTATGAACCATTGTAGTTCATAACTTAACAAACATCGCAAAAATAACATCCAAACACATCAATTATTATAAAATGCACACATACTCCTATAAGGCCTATATGCAGGGACCCTTAAGCTATATACTAGGCTACGCGACTAGGCAACCTAATTCTCTATAACCTGGCTCTGATACCATTCTGTCACACCCCACCATAGTGGAATATGGGGCACGACGTATGGATATCATCCTAAGAATAGCGTGTTTATAGAGAGAACTAAATGAATTTGAAATATCATAAATGGTGACACAAATGTCATGACAATATCTCAACAAATACAGGAGTCTAGGTAAATAGGTAAAACTCCTACCTCTCACCAAAGACAAACAAATAAACAAACATCAAACAAATAGGTGTCTAAAATGTATCACTTATTCAAACAATGAAAAGAAAACTAAGAGGAAAAGGATTCCTCCTAATGCAATCCTAGCAGCCTCTATACTAACAACTTCTAACATCATCCTTCATAACTACCTCACTTGAAAATGACACTAAAATATGTCAACATAAAGTTGGTGAGAAAATAGGTTTAAGTTATCTAAAATATCACAAGAACTTGACGTCCGCTGTAAGAAGTTGAAGAAAATAAGTTAAAGCAATGGAATATAAAGTGATATTCATGTTACACACAAATACAAACATAACATACCATAACAATTAAGTACACAAAATAAGAACAAATGCACCTGCACCTATCCAGATCTTTCCCATACCCAGTATGGAAGTTGAACCCATATCCCCGTCGAGATATCTTGCCTCCGAGAAGACAATGTACATGTACACAGAACATATGTACTCAGAACGCATGCCAGAACGCATAATATGACATATAACATATCACATAAGTAGGCATATCACATAATATCATATTAAGTCCACACATTTGAAAACATATTATCAAAATACTTTAAAGAACAAAGTACCAAGACATTTAAAAATAGTACAAGTTTCATCTCCATCCTATACTAGAAAAACATTTAAAAATTATGTAAAAATGGGACTATGAACGCACCTGATTGAGCTCCTCAAAATATTTCGCGCACTAGCAAAAAGCTAAACAAATAAAATACATAACATCAAGACATGAACCAATAATTAAAATGGTTCATCAATCTATGATGGACATCTAACCCTTACCCTCATATTAACTCCATTTATATGCTCTAATAATCATAATATTCCTCTCTAACAAGTCTTAAACTTAGTCAAGTTCGATACATATCCTGTTTACTTTTTACCCAAAATAGTCCCGATTTTTAGTCCTCAAACTATGAGCCAAACGCCCACCTAACCAAACCCACGCTTTCTGTAAAGAAAACCCTACCCCTAACATGTGTTATCTAACTTATCTTTTTTGCCCCAACCTTAAAGACACTGTTAAAGCCCCGATATACATATATATACTTTTGTCTATCCGTATTTTACTGATTTTGAACATATAAAAAATTAGTTATGATCAGAGGGTCTTCCACTATCCCAGTTGATTAGCCCTCTTTCAGATGTCTTATATAATATATAAACTAACTCTCATATTCGTTTGAAAGTCCAACTGTACTCTTAAGTAACCTAACCATCTTAAAACATTAATTTAAACCCGACTGATTTCAAAACTGTTTTGACCTCCTACTGTTGTAACCTGTTTTTGACCCACTTCCCGACCTCCAATTTAGTCCTAGTTTCTTGCATTCAAAAGAAAACTCAAATACATTTTCAGAGGTAATTGGATCGCATCATGAATGTTCCTAGAACTCTAGATATGATAAAAAAATAGACCTAAAATTCTGCCAAGTTTTTAATTACGAATTTAATTAAACTAACCTAATTAATTACCATCACCATGTTTATTTATGAACCCTAATTAATCTGAACATGATTATATCATTAAATTACAGAATTCATAATTAAACTAACCCTAAATCCATTATGTATTGATTACCAATGATTTAAAAATATTTAATTGAAAAGCGATTTGAAGGTTTTACCTTAGAATTAATGGAAGAATGAAAAAACATGAAAACCCCTAAAAAAACTCCCATGACCGTCGCCTTATTTATCCAGAGAAATTATGAGTGTTTTTGTTTAATTAAAAGCCGTTTATATTTTTGTTACACATTCCTAGCCCAACCCAAACACAATTTTCCCCTTTTCCCTTTTTTTCCTTTTCTTTCTCTTTGTGCATCTACATAACCGACTATATATATATATATATTTTTTATTTTTATTGTTTATTAATATATTATTAACATTACCTTAAATTTTCTTAATTTATTTCAGCCCTCAAGACCTCCCGAACCTTGAAACCATAAACTAGTAAGTTTTACGCGTATACCGTAAAAATATACAGTTTTATAAAAACTCTTGGAATATGAAATAAACTTTATATTTAAGTCCTAAATGACTTAAAACCATCCCGAAAAATATTCCCATGAGTAATTACCTTATCCGAGACCTCAAAATGCTAAACCCTAAATCGTAAAATACGTTTTACTATAATACATATACGTACACATAAAATATTAAAATAAAGCCATATAATATCCTAGCTACATCCAAGTGAACTAATGAGCACGAACTAACCCCATCTAAGCACCATATAATGTACGATGCACTACATGTACGATGTCTAACATCCGATCAAAGGCTCAAATATTAACATATTGCAGATAAACGCACACTAAGAACAAAATTAAAGTCAAACAGTCGAAAATGACAAATCCCAAATCCAGGGTTGTCACAATAAACTAAAAGAAGCTTTTGAAAACTAGGAATGAAAGTTTCAAAAACGAAGTTTATGAACAAAAAGCAAAGTTACAAAGTTTAGAACGAGTTAAATCGTCTAATGATAAATGTGGGACATGTCAAGAGCTCACTCTCGAAGTTGAAAAAACTTAAAACCAATCAAAAGGCGTTAATCAAACAAAACTCAAAATTTGTAAAGTTTAATAAAAATGCACATTGCATCGATGAGATGTTAAGTCTTCAAAGAGATAGTAAAGATAAAACAGGAGTGGGGTTTGGAAAACAAGACATACCTTCGAAAACACCATCATAAAACGACACAATAAACCCCCCTATTACGTGTTTTACAAATTCTATTGTGTTCCACACGTTTACTGCTAAACCTATGAATATCACTCAACTTTGTGTTGACGATTTTACATGTTTAATCTCAGGTATTATTACTTAGCTTTGCTTGGATGGGAGCCCGCAGGAGATTATCGCATCTTAGAGATTTCTGTGATGCTTTAAAAAGACTGTTTTTAGTAAAAACTGTCAGGAGTTTATTCTATCTTTTGGGCAACTTTATGTTATAAACTGAGACGTAATAATATAATTTTCCGCTTCTAAAACTCCGGGACCTATGTTTAAAAACTCTGACCTTTTATGATGTAATGTACATGTTTTTATTTCGTCAGCTTTGTATGAACTGTAATTCATTGTTTCTTGTACTATGACGTGTTACCCCCTCGTTGCCTAGTTGTTCCATGTCAGATTCTGGGGGTTTCACATATAAGATCTTAAGCATGGAAAGATCCTATGTAAGATCCGGATCGTTTTAGCTTTGCAATATCGTAAAAGCGTAAGATCCTAAGATCAAGATCGGGATCTTGACAACCTTGCATGAAACACATAAAATCGTAGTCCAGCTGAACCAACGTAGACAAAGTTCAAAATGTATAAAGAACATGAAAAAAAATAATCAAACGAAATCCAACAATGACTAGTGTACACGACTAAGGTTCAACCCGCACTAGTCAAAACTCGAAAATAAAATAACATGTAGCTAAGTATGAACCATTGTAGTTCATAACTTAACAAACATCGCAAAAATAACATCCAAACACATCAATTATTATAAAATGCACACATACTCCTATAAGGCCTATATGCAGGGACCCTTAAGCTATATACTAGGCTACGCGACTAGGCAACCTAATTCTCTATAACCTGGCTCTGATACCATTCTGTCACACCCCACCATAGTGGAATATGGGGCACGACGTATGGATATCATCCTAAGAACAGCGTGTTTATAGAGAGAACTAAATGAATTTGAAATATCATAAATGGTGACACAAATGTCATGACAATATCTCAACAAATACAGGAGTCTAGGTAAATAGGTAAAACTCCTACCTCTCACCAAAGACAAACAAATAAACAAACATCAAACAAATAGGTGTCTAAAATGTATCACTTATTCAAACAATGAAAAGAAAACTAAGAGGAAAAGGATTCCTCCTAATGCAATCCTAGCAGCCTCTATAGTAACAACTTCTAACATCATCCTTCATAACTACCTCACTTGAAAATGACACTAAAATATGTCAACATAAAGTTGGTGAGAAAATAGGTTTAAGTTATCTAAAATATCACAAGAACTTGACGTCCGCTGTAAGAAGTTGAAGAAAATAAGTTAAAGCAATGGAATATAAAGTGATATTCATGTTACACACAAATACAAACATAACATACCATAACAATTAAGTACACAAAATAAGAACAAATGCACCTGCACCTATCCAAATCTTTCCCATACCCAGTATGGAAGTTGAACCCATATCCCCATCGAGATATCTTGCCTCCGAGAAGACAATGTACATGTACACAGAACATATGTACTCAGAACGCATGCCAGAACGCATAATATGACATATAACATATCACATAAGTAGGCATATCACATAATATCACATTAAGTCCACACATTTGAAAACATATTATCAAAATACTTTAAAGAACAAAGTACCAAGACATTTAAAAATAGTACAAGTTTCATCTCCATCCTATACTAGAAAAACATTTAAAAATTAAGTAAAAATGGGACTATGAACGCACCTTATTCAGCTCCTCAAAATATTTCGCGCACTAGCAAAAAGCTAAACAAATAAAATACATAACATCAAGACATGAACCAATAATTAAAATGGTTCATCAATCTATGATGGACATCTAACCCTTACCCTCATATTAACTCCATTTATATGCTCTAATAATCATAATATTCCTCTCTAACAAGTCTTAAACTTAGTCAAGTTCGATACATATCCTGTTTACTTTTTACCCAAAATAGTCCCGATTTTTAGTCCTCAAACTATGAGCCAAACGCCCACCTAACCAAACCCACGCTTTCTGTAAACAAAACCCTACCCCCTAACATGTGTTATTTAACTTATCTTTTTTGCCCCAACCTTAAAGACACTGTTAAAGCCCCGATATACATATATATACTTTTGTCTATCCGTATTTTACTGATTTTGAACATATAAAAAATTAGTTATGATCAGAGGGTCTTCCATTATCCCAGTTGATTAGCCCTCTTTCAGATGTCTTATATAATATATAAACTAACTCTCATATTCGTTTGAAAGTCCAACTGTACTCTTAAGTACCCTAACCATCTTAAAACATTAATTTAAACCCGACTGATTTCAAAACTGTTTTGACCTCCGACTGTTGTAACCTGTTTTTGACCCACTTCCCGACCTCCAATTTAGTCCTAGTTTCTTTCATTCAAAAGAAAACTCAAATACATTTTCAGAGGTAATTGGATCGCATCATGAATGTTCCTAGAACTCTAGATATGATAAAAAAAATAGACCTAAAATTCTGCCAAGTTTTTAATTACGAATTTAATTAAACTAACCTAATTAATTACCATCACCATGTTTATTTATGAACCCTAATTAATCTGAACATGATTATATCATTAAATTACAGAATTCATAATTAAACTAACCCTAAATCCATTATGTATTGATTACCAATGATTTAAAAATATTTAAATGAAAAGCGATTTGAAGGTTTTACCTTAGAATTAATGGAAGAATGAAAAAACATGAAAACCCCTAAAAAAACTCCCATGACCGTCGCCTTTTTTATCCAGAGAAATTATGAGTGTTTTTGTTTAATTAAAAGCCGTTTATATTTTTGTTACACATTCCTAGCCCAACCCAAACACAATTTTCCCCTTTTCCCTTTTTTTCCTTTTCTTTCTCTTTGTGCATCTACATAACCGACTATATATATATATATTTTTTATTTTTATTGTTTATTAATATATTATTAACATTACCTTAAATTTTCTTAATTTATTTCAGCCCTCAAGACCTCCCGAACCTTGAAACCGTAAACTAGTAAGTTTTACGCGTATACCGTAAAAATATACAGTTTTATAAAAACTCTTGGAATATGAAATAAACTTTATATTTAAGTCCTAAATGACTTAAAACCATCCCGAAAAATATTCCCGTGAGTAATTACCTTATCCGAGACCTCAAAATGCTAAACCCTAAATCGTAAAATACGTTTTACTATAATACATATACGTACACATAAAATATTAAAATAAAGCCATATAATATCCTAGCTACATCCAAGTGAACTAATGAGCACGAACTAACCCCATCTAAGCACCATATAATGTATGATGCACTACATGTACGATGTCTAACATCCGATCAAAGGCTCAAATATTAACATATTGCAGATAAACGCACACTAAGAACAAAATTAAAGTCAAACAGTCGAAAATGACAAATCCCAAATCCAGGGTTGTCACAATAAACTAAAAGAAGCTTTTGAAAACTAGGAATGAAAGTTTCGAAAACGAAGTTTATGAACAAAAAGCAAAGTTACAAAGTTTAGAACGAGGTAAATCGTCTAATGATAAATGTGGGACATGTCAAGAGCTCACTCTCGAAGTTGAAAAAACTTAAAACCAATCAAAAGGCGTTAATCAAACAAAACTCAAAATTTGTAAAGTTTAATAAAAACGCACATTGCATCGATGAGATGTTAAGTCTTCAAAGAGATAGTAAAGATAAAACAGGAGTGGGGTTTGGAAAACAAGACATACCTTCGAAAACACCATCATAAAACGACACAATAAACGTCTTTACCAAAAATTTCACAGACAGCCACGAACCCCGTCGGACCCCTCTGCAAAAGGGTGCGACACCCTTCAAAGGGTCCGTGGATCTGACAGAACAACAAGTGCGAAATCGTGCCAAATTTGTGGTTGTGTCGCGTAAACCAAAAAAATAAATCGAGAAAGATATAATAAAAATATTAAAAACCTGGAAAGGAACATAAGAGCTAGAAATGTACAAAATCGACCAAGACTATCTTATCCTAAACGCCCCTTTCCAAGAAGTGACCAATGAGTATTAGGAAGGTATAGTCAAGCACCATTCAAGTATGACTATAGAAATCAACTCTCAACGAGAAATTTGGTACCATGGGATGTATTTGGAAATATCCCAATAGCCATGAGAAGCATGTTTATCCCAAACGGACCCATGAAACGATGGAGACCAAACGTTTGAGTTTTATAATGTTTTGGTATGCTTGAAAGCCGGACTCGAACCGTATGAATGGATCAAGGACAACGGTTGTTCAAGACACATGACGGGTAATAGGAATCTCTTCAGTACATACAAATCTATGGACAAAGGTAATGTAATTTTTAGTGGAAACGTCAAAAGCAAAATCATTGGCAAAGGTATGATTTCTAATGACCACATCACTATAGATAATGTTTCTCATGTCGAAAACTTAGGATTTAATCTAGTTAGCATAAGTCAACTCTGTAATAACAAATGCAAAGTTATTTTCGAAGAAAACGAAAGTAAAATACTAAAAGATGGCAATAGCAAAATGAATTAGTAAAATACCATATATGTGATGAAGTTTGAGTAATCAAAAGACTTCATTTGTTTGACCACAATAGATGACACCTCCACTCTTTGTCATAGGCGTCTTGGTCATATCAACATAGGTCTTTTTCAATCTTTGGCTAGCACGGATCTTGTTAGAAACCTACCAAAAGTAAAATATGAACAACACTTTTATGACGCGTGTAAAATGAAAAAACAAACATGCTCAAGCCATAAGGCTAAAAATGTTATGTCTACATCTAAGTATCTAGAACTCTTGCAAATGGACTTTTTTGGTCCATCCGCGGTGCAAAGTTACGGAGGTAATCTCTACAATTTGGTCATCGTGGATGATTACTCAAGATATACATGGACAAAATTTTTGAAATCCAAAAATGAGGCTTTTGAACATTTTGAGATATTAAGCGAGAAAATTGAAAACCAACAAGATTGTCATATTGTGTCAATTCATATGGATCATGGTAGGAAGTTTGACAATGAGGAACCATTTTGAGCATTTTGTGACATCAAAGGTACCACACATAAATTCTCGGCCCCTCAATCAAATAGGGTAGTATAACGTAAAACCAAACACTTCAAGAAATGAGTAGAACAATGCTACATGGTCGGCCATGTCACAAAAGTTTTGGTGTAATGCGTTAGATACTTCTCCATATATTCTTAATCGTGTTTTAATTAGACCACTTCTTGATAAACACCTTATGAACTATTAAAAGGAAGAAAACCGACTATTGGATATTTTAGAGTGTTTGGAAGTAAATGCTTTATTCTTAACACTAAGGATTATCTCACCAAGTTCGACCCAAATTCGTACGAAGGAGTTTTTCTTAGATATTCTCAAAATACTATAGCTTACATAGTTATAAATAGATAAACATGTGTGTCGAGGAATCGTTGAACACAACCTTCGACGAAAGTCCACCTCCCTCTAGAACATCACCTTTGGTAGATGACGATCTAGTTGAAACTCAAACACATAATCAACAAGTTAATCTTGATGAATACAAAGGAAATGAACCTGATAGGTGTGAAAACACCCATCCTTTTACCACTTAATTCTGGCTAAAACGAGACCAAAACGCGTATTTAATATCATTTGTTTGGAATTATGCGTGGTTTTTGTGTTTATTGTGATTTCAGAGCTAACCGGATGAATATTGAAGAAAACATGGGATTGCACGGGTTTTATGGAAGAAAAAGACTCAAGACGAAGTCTATTGTCCAAGAGATGCAAAAGATTTGAAATCACTGGGCCTATTTGACGATTTATCGAAGAAAAGGACCAAAGATGGAAGATTTACATAAGTCGAAGAAACTCAAGTCTATTAAACGAAGAAATTAAAAGACGAGTTGAATTTAATCGACGACAAATCCCGAATCAGAATCGAAAACGTCAACTTTTCTGAAAAGACGAGAAGACAAGAAGAACGGGAGAAAGCCCACTCACCAACCAAAGGGGACACCTATATAAAGGGATCCCCTCACACTTTTCATCCAGTTTTTTGATTCCCTTCTTTTTCTCTTTTCTTGTTCGTAGTCATCACCAACACCACTAGGGTGTTTGGTGATTTTGATTATTGTTCTTCCAAATCTTGTAGTTTAATCTTGTCTTTTATTTTGTTCAACATTAATCATCAATACAAGTTCTTGTTTAATCTTTCCATTTCATCTTGTTCATCATCATCTTTTATTTCAAGTTCTTAAGTTCTTATTTGGTTGAGTTTTGATTTTAAAAATTTGTTGAATTTGTGTTTTTATTGATGGGATTTGTATTTTATGGTTAGTAGATGCTTAGTGATTAGTTTATTTAAGATTTTGGTGAAAAACTTGGTGATTTTTGGATCGAATTCGAGTTCTCCTGTTTTTTGGGTTAAGTTAGTGTTCTTGAGTATTCCCAGGTTCCGGATGAGCAAATAGTTCCGAATGAACATAAAGTTCCGGATGAACATAGAGTTCCGGATGAACATAAAGTTCCGAATGAACCAAACTTCCGAATGAGTTTTCTAATCTTCCGAATGAGTTTTCTTTTAAAAAAAAAGTTCCGAGTCAGTTAGAAAGTTCCGAATGAACTAAAGTTCCGGATGAACTAAATCTTCCGAATGAACAAAAGTTCCGGATGAATGTTATTTCCAAAAGTTCCGAATGAATGTTTGTTTTTAAAGTTCCGAATGAGTTTTTCTTTCAAAAAGTTCCGAATGAATGTTCTTTACAAATCTTCCGAATAAACTTCCGGATCAAAAGTTCCGGACGAACTTCCGGATCACCAAACTTCCGAATCAAGGTTCCGAGTAAAGTTCCGACTCAAAGTTCCGGGTGAAGGTTCCGAACGAAGTTCCGGATCAACAACTTCCGTATCAAGGTTACTTCCGAATCAATTTCTTTGAGTATTTTTTAGTGTTACTGTTCCTTACTGATTCTTCATTTCATATTTATAATTTAATTTTTAAGTTTAATTTTAATTCAAGTTTTATTAATTGTTATTAATTTAATTACTTTTAAATTTAAGTTTACATTTTAGAGCATTTAACATTTAGTAGATTAGAAAACCAACTCCCCTTGTTAGTAACCAAGAACAATCATTCCACTTAGAACCGAGATCAATTCGAGAGGATATCGAGAGAATATAGAAGAACCCATACAAAATGCAAGTATCAAATGGCGCCGCTGCCGGCTCTTCTTGTTAAGATCAAAAGTTTTTTGTGAGAACTTGGATTTTGGGATCCGTTCCCCGTGAACGTTACTTTTTCATAAAAATTTTCAAAAACACAAAAAAATATAAAATTTTCAAAAATCCTAAAAATAAAAAAAAATAAAAACATAAAAACCAAAAATATTTTTGCTTTGTTTTTCTCTTGTTAGTTCTTTTGCAGGTGTATGCGCACTCGATCAACGTCTTATCAAGAGCCCGAGCCTCTCGATAACTTAGACATGGCCGGTGTACAAAACAACAACAACATACCACCTCAAAACAACAATAATAACAACAACAACCCACCCTTCAACAACATGAATAATAACAACAACAATGAGCCTCTACCGGATAATCGCCCGATGATCGAACTGCTGCAAGCTCATGTAGATGGCAACACTGATCCAATTGTTATACCAGCGTTTGCAACCAACAACTTTGAGCTCAAATCAGGCTTTATCCAGATGGTCTCTGCTCAACCATTCTTGGGGCGTACCATTGATGATCCACATGACCACATCAAGAGATTCTTGCAACTCACTAATACGGTCAATTTCAATGGTGTTCCACAAGAGGTTATCCGTCTACAACTTTTTCCCTTTTCTTTAGAGGGACAAGCCCGACATTGGCTTGCTAAGGAACCGCCACACAGTATTCTCTCGTGGACGGATTTGGAGACCAAGTTTATCAATTACTTTTTCCCACCCTCTCGTACTACCGCTTTGCGGAATGAAATCATAAATTTTGAACAAAAGTACGATGAGTCGTTTAGTGAATCTTGGGACCGTTTTAAAGATCTTTTAAGAAAATGCCCACAACATGGTTTTACCAAAGTGCATCAAATTAACACTTTTTACAATGGTTTAAGCATGAGTGACCAAGATTCACTAAACAGTGCCTCGGGGGGGGGGGGGGGGGGGGGTAATCTTTTGGCTAAGACTTCCAATGCTGCTTGGGATATCATTGAGAATAAGTCTCGTGTGCAAACCAAGAGTGTTCGGACCAATGTCGCTAGTGCTAGTACTAGTGACAGCGACAAGCGACTTGACAAAATCAATACGCTTCTTGAATCGCTTGTTACCCACACTGTTAACAACTGTTGATCCCCAACATAGATCGATTAGCTTTGTGTATACGAGATTAGATCAAGTAATACACGTAGAGAAACCTTTGTATATGCTTTATGAATCTAAGTGTTATGCGGAATCTAACACTTAAACAAGAACACACAAGATGTAAACAAACTTTCACTTTGATTATTAATGTCGAACTTGCTTACAATGAAAGATGTTTACGAATGAAAACTTATATGAAAACTTAACCTAAAGGTCTTCTTTTATAGACATAAGAAGCCTTGTACAATAATCTACGTATCAGCTATTCTAGGTAAAGATAAATATAGAAAATACATTGTCGTTTCTATCCTTACTAGAAGTATTCTAGAATATAATAAACGTGTAGAATATATCTTCCATCAGTGCTTGTCTTCAATGTGTCAACGCTTGACTTTAACTTGTCAACGCTTGAGCTGTCAGCACTTGTTTTGTTCTTGTCAACGCTTGTTTTGTTCTTGTCAGCGCTCAAGTGATCTGGCCTTAATTTATTCCCAACAATCCTCCCCTAAACTTGATATCCACTCTTATGATCAAGTTTCTGAATAAGCATTAAGGACTAGAAGGAATCTTACAAACCTTCTCATATTGGTAATGAATAAATCTGATCAAATCTTTTGCCACGTCACTTGAATAATCTATTTCCAGCTGAGTGTCCTTCATCTTTTCCAAAATAGCCTTGGATATGAAATACTGAGCATCCACAAGTAAATACTCAGCAAACTTTGTAGAGCTCAAATGATATACACCAGCAGCTGAATATAACCTCCATTGAAGACCACTGAGGTCATCTTCAAGATCCTTCCCTATTGCAGGATCCTCATCTTTTGGTCCACACATTCTTTTGAATGTGGTCCAAAGTTTTATTCCATTAGCTGAAGTTGGTGCTTCAGCCTCATACTTGGTCTCCAGCAACCTCCAAAGGTCCACCAAGTCTTCTCTATCACAACTTGCAAACAAAGATATGAGAGTGGTAAAAGTGTGTACGTCCTTTCCAAATCTGTCAATCTTCCAGAACCTACATTCATCTTCTTCATAGCTCACAATTGGGTTCCTGGAATCTAATGGTAACACTTGCACCATATCTGAAGCTTCTAATGGGGAGAGCTTGAGGCTCTTTCTTATAACTGCTTCACTTGGATATAGTGGATCCATATCTTTTGGAAACTCAAATGAAATTCCCTTCTTCACTGGCCTGGGAATCATCATAGCTTTCTTGATTTCCATTTCTTCTGCAAGTTCCTCCTTTCTTTCATCTGAAAGAAGTCTGAGAGTGTTTGCTTCCTGCACTCTCACCCAAATGGGATAAGCCCTGTTTTCCAACTCATCAAATGTTAAAGCCTTCAACTTCTGATATGTCCATCCAACTCCATGACATCTGAGCAACATAAAGTAGAGCTCCCTTCTATCCCTTTTCAACTCTGAGAGAATATTGCTTGCCTTGTGTTTCAAAATTACCTGGCAATCCTTCTGAACTCTAAGAAGAAGCTCCAAACCCCATATTTGATCTGAAATGGTCAAGTCTGGATTATCCATGCATCTTTCTTCCCAAGAATTGTACATTTGAACCACCTCTGGCATGTCAAATTCAACCTGTAATTTCAATTCTCTCAACTTTTCCCTAGCAAAATCATCACCATACTCAAGCCTTTCTGGTTCTATAATCATCACACTTGAGTCTGAGCTAGCTCCATCACTTCCTTCTTCTGAAGTCACAACAAATGGTGACTTCTCCTTTTCATCTTGTTCCATGATTTGTGCAGCTAATCTTCTATCAAACTCAACTTGAGCTGCACCCTTTGGAACAATCTCTTCTACCATTTTACCCTTACCCTTATCTGATGGTGCAATGGTTGGTAAGGTAGATGGTAATACCTGAGTAGAAACCTCCTTGATGATAGATGATGACTGGGATACACCACCTTCATGTACAGGTCTGTCAACGCCCAGATTTGTGCTATCAGTGCCCAAAATACTTCTATCAGCGTCCAAATTTTCCTTGTCAACGCTCAAATATCTTCCCTCAGTGCCTTGTGTAACCTCTCTCAACATAGCTGTAAATGATAAATTTAAGTTGGTGGGAGAGACTAAGGACGTATCAAAACCTGTTTGTTTCTTCAAAGTTGTAAGGGCCTCAGCAACATCCATTGATTGACCATCCTGGCTGCCCTTATCACTCAGATTTATTTGATCTTCCTCCCCTTTGGAAGATTCCTCCATACCCCTTCTAGCACGATCACTTTCCAAAACAACAATCCTCTCCCTCAATTGCTTGAGTTCAAGGCCTTGTGAGCTGACAATTTGTACCAAGTCTGCATTTTGCTTTTGCAAGCTAATACAGACTACCGTCAATTCCATAAGAGTCATTGGTTCCAGTCTGCCCTCTTCTGAAATGGGGATTTGACCTCCCAAGTCAGATTCATTGGGCAAGGATGAGGACTTAATGATGGTGGGATTGCCTTGGCCAGCTTCTAAGCCAGAACCAATAGTCCCAGCCTCATCCAGGGCACCAGCCACACTTGTGGTGGTGGTTCTCTCTGCTTCATGGCTAGGACCACCAGAGGAGAACACTCCAGTAGTTCTTTGGCGTTTCATCAACCTATATTCAGGGGGTGTGGAAGATGGTGTGGAAGAATGGGTAGATGTGGGTTGGTTAAGGGGTGTTTGGGATTGTGAAGGTTGTGTGTCAGCGTTGGAAATAGGCACATCAACGCCAACATTGAGTGTGTCAGCGTTGAAGGATTCTGAGTCAATTTGCATTTGTTCAGGTGAAGGTAAAGGTTCAGGAATTGGTTCAAGATGTGGTTGGGGGTCATTTTGAGGTAGGGGGTCTGGTTGAGGTTGTGCTACTGCAATAACAGCAAGCATGGCTTGGGTTAAAGGTAGGTCTCTATGGGGTGGGGAGTCCATCTTCATAAAAATAGCTTTCTTTTGCTCAGGGATCTTATAAAAATCATTGTGATCCCTTGAGCAGTAACCTTGATCATCAAAAACCATTTGCAGAAAACGGGGATAAGCTAAAGTCATTTTTGTCCCCTTGTTTTTACACATCCCTTCAAAAATCATTTTAGAATAGTTATATTTTTGCCCTGTTGCAATACACACAATAGCACTGGCAATGGATCTATTGATCTCATTGTGTGCAGTACATTTGGGACTCAAACATTGAAGGAGGACATGTATGAGGTACTTCCAGGCTGGGGGAAATTCCTGCTTATGATACTTATTTAGAGTACCTTCATCAGGAAAAGGATATCCCAAAGCCCTAAGCCCTTGTTCTATTTCAGTTATGGGAAGGGTGGCTATACCATCAGCATCATCAAGATGCAAGGCTTGGCGTACCAAAGCCTCAGTAACCACCCAAGATCTCCCATGAACAATAGAAGTCAATGTGGTCACTCCATTAACTGTTGAGGAACTGACAGTGTTCCAAAACTGCTTAATGTGTGTGACTGGAATGAGTGGTGCATGAGAAAGAGCATACCTTAATGGGGATGCGTTCAAATACGCCACCATTTGTGTGTATTAGGGAAACAGAGCATCATCAGCTTCAAGATAAGCAATCATGTTGTGTTGTGATCTGAACCCCAATTCCAATTCTGTTGGTTTAAACTTTGGTGCCATTGATGAAAGCTGTTAATTTTAAGTGAAGAAGATGAAGTTGATAAGAGAAAATTGTTAGACAAGAATTATAGATACCCTGTTTAAAATAGGAGCCAAATTTATAGGAGAAAAAGAATGCATGTGATTGGCCCAAAAATAGGCAAAGATTTTCAAAAATCAATCATGAAAATATTGAAAAAGTTATAAGTTATCTCATGCATTAAATGAAAGTAACAACTCCTAAAATTACGGCTTGAAAATATGTCAAAAAGTAACAACTGGGTAGGTCCCACTGAGTGTCAACGGTCAAAAATAACCTATCAACGCCCAACGGCTATAATCTTGTCAACGTTTGCCTATAGCCATGTCAGCGTCCAATTTGGTCACAACAACGCTTGGAAAATTCTTGTCAGCGCCCAAAAATAAAAATATTTTAAAAAGTGAAAAATGACCTTAACAAGTAATTTATCCTAGAGAAGATAACCAAAAGCTGATAATTATTATAGGGCGGCAAGCACTGTCCAGTTATGCACACTTGCATAAGCAAGATAGACATAACAGTCCTCTAGTGTCCCTTGCTAACCAAAACTCTTAACAACTAAGTTACCTTATAAAATCCTTGTTACTCCCAGGTAAATCCCAAATCAAAATCATTCCCAAGTCTCCCAACAGACCACAACCAATTCTAGGCCAAAAATGTCTTGGCAGCATGCACAGTATATCAACTTTGCATGCTACAGTGCCTCATGATTTAGTAAAACTAACTCATACTCACCTGTGGACACAATCTAGAATTATGATAAGAGTATCATATGGATACCCAAACATCCTAAAGGTTCCTAAAACCTCCCCTTAAACTATGATACAAAAGTTTGCTAAAACCATGCATGAACATAAAAAATTTATGTCAAGATAGGAATGAAACATTCCAACCATCATCCATATATAAAAACTTGTCCAAATGCTTCTCCATTGATCCATAAGAAACTCTGTATCCAATGGCATACTGCTAATACCATCTACACATTTAGATTGAAAACCACAAAACTAACATTGTTGCTGACAACGCCCCGATAACACATGACAGCGTTGAGGGAAGCTTTGTCAGCGTTAGACAATTATATTGCTGACAACGTTGCAAAAACACTTATCAGCGTTCAAGCAACCTTTGTCAGTGTTAGAAAAATATAGTGGAAAATCTAAATCATCAATAAGACCAACAATAATAATGCATCATCCTGTACATACTTTTACAAAAAGAATCCAAAACACATATTATGTGAGATTAACCATTCCAATACTTGTTACCAAGTATTGAAATCTCCCAGCATCAAAAGGTTTAGTTAATAAATCAGACACATTTTCCTCAGTGTCAACCCTATCTGGTTGTATTAAACCTTTCTCAAAGCAATCTCTTATAAAATGGTGTCTAATATCTATGTGTTTAGTTTTAGAATGATGTATAGGATTCTTAATGATGCATAAAGTACTATTATTGTCAACAAATATCTTAGTATGCATGAAATTGTACACATAGTCCAACAGCTGGTTCTGAATCCACAAAACTTGGCCACAACATGCAGCTGCAGCCACATACTCTGCTTCAGTTGTAGAATTAGCCACCACTGTTTGTTTCTTGCATTGCCAAGATATTAACCTGCTCCCAAGAAACTGACATCCACCAGTTGTGGATTTCCTATCAAATTTATCACCTCCATAATCACTATCTGAATATGCAATCAGCTCCAATGGTGAATCCTTTGGGTACCACAAACCAAGACTAGGATAGCATCTTAGGTACCTAAAGATCCTCTTCACAGCATAAAGGTGACATTCTTTGGGAGTCACTTGATGGCGTGGACAAGCACACACAGCAAACATGATATCAGGTCTGGAGGCAGTAAGATACATCAAGGATCCAATCATGGATCTATAATGCCTGACATCAACATCTTTCCCATCTCCAATCTTTCCCCAAGGATGTTCTCTATCCATAGGAGTAGTAGCCCTCTTTTCATGTGGAGAAAAGCCAAACTTCTTCAAGATCTCAGCAACATATTTGTCCTGGGAGATGAAGATACCATCCTCTTTCTGCTGAACTTGTAAACCAAGAAAGAAGTTCATCTCCCCCATAGCACTCATCTTGAATTTGTCTGTCATAAGCTTGGAGAAATCCTCACTCATCTTTGGATCAGTAGACCCAAAAATGATATCATCAACATAGACCTGCACAAGCAACACATCCTTGCCTTTCTTCTTTGTAAATAGTGTCTGATCTATGGTGCCCCTCTTGAATCCATTGTCCACCAAATAGGTAGACAAAGTACCATACCATTCTCTAGGGGCTTGATGAAGGCCATACATAGCCTTTTTGACTCTATACACTTTATCTGGATGCTCTGGATCCTCAAAACCAGGAGGTTGCATTACATATACTTCCTCAACAATGGTGCCATACAGAAAGGCACTCTTGACATCCATTTGATAGACTGTAAAGCCCATGCAGGAGGCATAGGCTAGAAAAATCCTAATAGCTTCAATCCTTGCAACTGGTGCAAAGACCTCCTCATAGTCTATCCCCTCCTCTTGTGTATAACCTTGAGCCACTAACCTTGCCTTGTTTCTGACCACAATACCTCTTTCATTTCTTTTTTCCTGAGAACCCATCTTGTCCCTATAGGTCTGACATATCTAGGACAATCAACCAGCTCCCAAACATCCTAAATTGCAAATTGGTGAAGCTCATCCTGCATTGCTTCCACCCAACTTGGTTCTTTGAGAGCATCAAATATTTTCTTGGGTTCTTCTTGTGACAGAAAACATGCAAACAAACATGCTTGCACAAGAGGGGTATCAACCTTCTTGTGTATATTGGCAATAAACACACCAAGACCTTGATGAGACCTTCTAGTCTGAACTGGAGTCATAATATCACCAATGATCTGGGAAGAGGGGTGATTCTTCATTGTAGAAGTGAGAACTCCTCCTTCAAAAAGTCTAGTGTCCTCAACCTCATGCTCCATGTTGCCAATATCTTCTTCATCAGGCTCTCTTATATCAACATAAGGATGACCTTCTTCATAAGAATTAGAAGGTTCACCTTGTTCAAAAGTGGAAGAGAAAAGATGTGCAAAGGTGTTGTCAACGTCTGAACCTTGTTTGTCAGCGCTTGGGCTAACAACGCTTGAACTGTTGTTGTCAACGTCTGAGCCATCAACGTCTGAATTGGTCTTGTCAGCGCTAGATTTACCTTTGTCAGCGCCTGAAGGACCATGCATGTTTGTATCTGGTGGTACTTGGAAACCACCATTATCTTGTCCAGCAGCAGCAGCAGCAAAAGCATCTGTCCAAATGGGAATTGTGACGTATTCTAATGTATTAGATGCCTTTTCTGCTTGTGATCCAACCTTCTCATGAACCTGTGTACCTGAAACATTAACAACTTGTTCCTCCACAACATTTGAAGTTACCTTCACAATGTCTGGATTAGTGACAGGCATATAATTTAAAGTTCTAGATAAGGGTTCCAAATCAAACAACCAATTAGGACCACTTTCAGGATCACTAGGTTTATTCTCTAAGAACCTAACATGTACTCTTTCAACAATACGTTTGTCCTCTTTAAGATAAACCATATAACCCTTGCTCTGGACATAATACCCCATGAAGTAACCCTCATCACCTTTTGCACTAAATTTTCCTAAGGCATCACTAGTATCCAACACTACTACATGACAACCAAAAGGTCTGAGAAAACCAATATTAGGTTTTCTACCCCAAAGTAACTCATAAGGTGTTTTGTTCTGAATTTTGTTAACCAATGCTCTATTTTGCACATAGCAAGCTGTATTAACAGCCTCAGCCCAAAAGGCTATAGGAAAGTGAGCATCAGCCAACATTGTTCTGGCTGCTTCAATTAGGGTTCTATTTTTCCTCTCAGCAACCCCATTTTGTTGTGGGGTTCTAGCAATACTAAATTGCCTTGTAATTCCTTTCTTGGCACAGAAATCATCTAACTTCTTATTCCTAAATTCTCCACCATTATCACTCCTAAGCATTTTAACCTCATTGCCAGACATCTTTTCAATCTGAGTGATAAAGTCAATAAGAACATCAGATGTGTCACTCTTCATAGCTAGAAAGAATGTCCAAGTAAATCTAGAAAAGTCATCTGTGATAACAAAGCAATATGACTTACCATTCAAGCTTTCTATATTTGTTGGACCAAAGAGGTCCATGTGAAGCATATGAAGAGGTCTGGAACTAGTATGCACCTGTTTGGACTTGAATGAGACCTTGTGCTGCTTGCCTTTAAGACATGCAACACAAGAGTGGTCATTGTGGAAGGCCTTCTCAGGCAAACCATCAACTAAACCAAGCCTCACAAGTCTATTTATATTTTTAAAATTTATGTGCCCTAGTCTCCTGTGCCACAAATTACTCTCATCTATTGAGGCCTTAACATAAAAACAAGACATATTAGTATTCATTTTAATCCCATTTAAATTCACATTATATATGTCCTTATGCCTAGGTGTTCTATACTCAATATTTTTCTCATCAGGAATCTTAAAATCCTTGCTTAACACCAAACACTCATTATCAGTAAAAAGAACTTTATTTTTGTTATCACAAACCTGTGATACACTAAACAAGTTGTAATCAAGTTCTTTTACCAGGAAGACGTTCTCAAAACGCAGATTATTGGTGAGAAGGGCTCCTTTGCCTGTGATGGTACCATATCCACCTCCAAAGTATACCTTATCACCATCTTTAATAGGGGTGTAATTCGTCAGATAGTCTTCCTTCCCTGTCATGTGCCTTGAGCATCCACTATCCCAATATCCATAATCATTGATCTGTCTTTGAATGCCCTGCACATAAAGAAAACAAATTAGTTTTCTTTGGGAACCCAAGTCTCAAAAGACATGGATTCATCTGGTTGTTCAATAAGAACAGACTTAGTTCTCACAACAACCCCATTCTCATCCTTTTTAGGATGAAATACCCAGTTAACCCCAATAGGTTTTGTAATGACCTTTGAAATGTAATTAAATCTATTGCAAGTCATTGAAATCCCATTATCATTAGGGTTTTGATCTTTCGTGGGTCTCCATGTTAAGCTTGAAGAAGCTTTAGACCCCTTACCTTGTGGCTGCAAATATTTAGGTCTGGTCACGTTTCTGTCAGCGTTAGAATTTGTCCTGTCAACGCTGAAATTACCCTTTTCAGCGTTGAACCTAGGGTTTGCTACAGAAACCCATTGCCTATTTGACCAGGTGTTTGTCTTTTGAAATGGTCTTTGTCCATGAGTGTTAGACCTTCTAGAAAAGAATGGGGCAGGTCTAATCACTTGTGGACTTTGCTGCACACAAGGTTTGGGTCTGACAACGTTTGACTTTCTAACAACATTGACTTTGTTCCTGACAGCGCTGAAATTATTCCTGTCAGCACTGGCTTTAGGAGCGTTGACACACTTGTATGCCAAGTGTGAAAAACTACCACACGTGTAACAAGCTTTTCTAGACACAACCTTAGGTCTAGAAGGAAAGAAGCCTGTTCCATGATTTCTAACTTGACTCTTGGGTGACCTAGTATTCCTATACATCTCTGCATATTTAATGCTAGGTCTTCTAACAGTGTTTGAGCCTAGGTCAACAACTTTACCAGTGATTGGGTTAGTAACCTTAATGGGTGTAGATTCATTTGGACTTTCACATAGCAAACCTCCCTTAACAAATAAAGTAGGGTTAGCTTTCTTCCACTCATTTAGGTCAGTCAATTTTTGTTGATACTCTTCCACTGGAGTGACAACTCTTGGTGGAGGAATGAATTCCTCCTCTTGGAGTTCTGGTAAACCAGTCCAAGATAAGTCCCTTTGTTGGACACCATAGAAGTCACCAGCTGGTGGTGGAACCAAAGAGTAATCATTCATCCCAATCCCAGTCATGTCCTTAGGATCCCTTTGTTTAGCTACACAGTCTCCTAGGGTTTGGGTGGCTCTATCAAATCTTTGAATTTTGAGGCCAACATTATCTTTATTCTTAATGGCCTCATCTAACTTAGCCTGTAATTCACCATTAACCCTTTCCATGATGTTTCTAATATCCATACTACCCTCTAACTCATGTTTAAAGATATTGATCTTATCTTTTAAGTCAAACTCCATTTTCTTGTATTCAGAAACGGTTTTCTCAGTTTCAGTAAGAGCTAGTTGGTAATTAGACAATTTACATCTTTCAGTACTCATATCATCTTTTAATTTTAACACCTCTTTGTTAAGTCTTTCAGTATTTAACCTACAACCTTTGCTATAAAAAGCATCATCATATACCTCATTATCAGATGAAGAGGAGGAGTGTGCCATGAGAGCATATTCAACATGCTCTTCTTCTTCAATATCAGCAACCAAAGCTTTATCCTCTTTAACATTCTTAGCCAGATAGCTCCAATCCCATCATGTACCATCAATTCCTTGAACTGCAACCATAGCTTTGGAATCCTGAGCTTTAACAACCTGACTTGAGGGTTTACTAGCATCAGATCTTCTAGGAGATCTGCATTCCCTCATGAAGTGCCCCATACGATGACAGTTGTAGCATTCAACTTTGGATTTATCAAATCCAACTGTGTCTTTAGCATTGAAGGTCATCTTCTTTTTAAACCTTCTGTTCCACCTATTTGCTCTTATACTAGCAAGAGCCATGTTCCACTTGATGTCCATCTCTTCCAAGTGCTCATCACTTATCTGCTCAAGGTCCTCATATGTAATCACTGAACCATTGGGCAAAGAAGCAATGTAGGCACAAACAGTATCCAAATCCAAACCAGCAGGTTTAACTCTTGGGGAGTCATTCTTAAATGTGTCAGCGTCTGAATAGGAGACGTTGACAGGACTTGTTCCAGCGCTGACATATGATGATCCAGTAACTGGATGCATATAAGAGTTCTTCTGATTGAATTGACCTTCACTATGAGAAAAGAAGGCCATGTTGCTGGTGGTAGATTTGCTTCCATGCTCTAAAAGAGTTTCATCTTCCAACAGTCTTAGTTTGTTGTAGATGTCATCAAACGAGGAGCTCTTGTAAGTATTGTTGGCAAGAATAGATCTTGCCTCAATCTTCCATGCCTCACCAAGACTTTTAAGAAAGGTAGCATTGATGTCAACATCACCAACTTGTGTCCCCATGAAGGACAACTTGCTAGTAATGTCAAGCAATCTGCTTCTCACACTACTCAGTTTCTCATTGGGTTGAGCTTTGAAGACAGCATAATCATGCAGAAGTTGCTTTTTCTTTTCCTCCTTAGTGTCTGCATTGCCACCATATGCAACTTCAAGAGCTTCCCAAAGATCCTTAGCAGATTCATAGCCTCTATATTTATGCTGGTTTTCTTGTCCCAAAGAGACTTTTAGAATATTTAGGGCTTTCATGTCAACCCTTTTCTTTGCAATGTCATCAGCAGCCACAGCTCTACCATCTCCAGGTTTTTCTTTCTTATCAACTTCAGAACATCCATCAACAACTGATCTTTGAGTAATGGCATCAAGAATCTTTTGAGCCTTATTGAATGTGTTTCCATATTCAATAATCTCCCAGAGTGTGTAGTCATAGATCCCCAGATATTGTTCAAAGTTGAACTTCCATAAGTCAAAGTTGGTTGCATCAAGCATGGGAATCTTGATGTTTGGTAAGGCTGAGGAGGAGGAGGTTATAGCTTCAGACATGATGTTGTTAGGGTTTCTGAGAAAATTAGGGTTTTGGTGATTTTAGGGTTCTGGTGTTCTTTAAGATCAAAAGTTCCTCAAAAAGCTCTGATACCACTTGTTGATCCCAAACTTAGATCGATTAGCTTTGTGTATACGAGATTAGATCAAGTAATACACGTAGAGAAACCTTTGTATATGCTTTATGAATCTAAGTGTTATGCGGAATCTAACACTTAAACAAGAACACACAAGATGTAAACAAACTTTCACTTTGATTATTAATGTCGAACTTGCTTACAATGAAAGATGTTTACGAATGAAAACTTATATGAAAACTTAACCTAAAGGTCTTCTTTTATAGACATAAGAAGGCTTGTACAATAATCTACGTATCAACTATTCTAGGTAAAGATAAATAAAGAAAATACATTGTCGTTTCTATCCTTACTAGAAGTATTCTAGAATATAATAAACGTGTAGAATATATCTTCCATCAGTGCTTGTCTTTAATGTGTCAACGCTTGACTTTAACTTGTCAACACTTGAGCTGTCAGCACTTGTTTTGTTCTTGTCAATGCTTGTTTTGTTCTTGTCAGCGCTCAAGTGATCTGGCCTTAATTTATTCCCAACAACAACACCAACAGCAACAACGCTAAAAACGCTCAAGTCAGTGCTGTTAGCCAACCATGCGACATATGCGGGGGTCCTCACTCTTACACCACTTGTACTGCCACCCAAGACTACCCTTCTGAAAATGTGAATGCAGCTTATGGCACCTATCCTCAACCTGCTTATCAAGCTAGACCTCAAGGTGACCGTAACTTGCTGAGCTACCGTTCCAACAACTATCTATCACCACCCGGTTTTCCTCCAAACAACCCAAACCAACAACAAAACCTCAATCGCCCTCCTCAACAACAACAACAACCTCGTACACCATACATCCCACCTCACAAACAACCACCTCCACCTCAATGAAACAACCAAGTTTACCAGCAACCTGCTTATCAACCACCCGCATACAATGCTCCTCCCAACCAACCCACCGCTTTACACCAAGAAGTGCAGACCTACATGAGAACTAACGATGTGATCGTGGAAAATCTTCAGCGGGAAGTGCTCAACTTGAAAGCAGACCTGGTCAAACAAGGGAACGATCTGAGAGCCGACATGAGAAACACGTTGGATAGCCAAACAAATGACTTGAAGAACATGATGGCTAGTTTCTTCCAAGGTAATCAACCCTTTTCTTCGGGTACTCTTCCGAGTAACACCGTTGCGAATCCAAGAGGGGAAATGAAAGCAATCACTACTCGCAGTGGCAAAGGTACCAAGGAACCCGAGCTTCCTATACCTCCACCGGTGGTTGTGACTAAGGAGAACGAGTCACCTGCTCCTATTCCTCATCCTTCTCCTTCCCCAATTTCTCCACCTCTTCCTTCTACCCCGCCTCCACCCAAGGATGTGAGTGATCCTATTCTCCCAAAGCCTTCCTCTTCTTCCAATATACCTTATCCATCTAGGTTGAGGAAAGAGAAGCTCAAAAGCAAGGACGATATTCAGGTTTCGAATTTTCTTAAGATGTTCAAACAATTGAATTTCAACATCTCCTTCGCTGAGGCTCTCGCTCACATGCCTAAGTACGCAAAAATGTTTAAAGATCTTCTGAATGACAAGGAAAAGCTTCTTGATATTGCCAACACCCAACTTAATGAGAATTGCTCTGCAGTGCTCTTAAGGAAATTGCCAACCAAGCTTGGTGATCCGGGTCGTTTCTTAATCCCTTGCAATTTCTCGGGAGTAGAGAATTGCATGGCCCTAGCCGATCTAGGTGCCAGTATTAATCTCATGCCTCTAAGCGTTTGGAAGCAATTATCTCTCCCTGAGCTAGTCCCCACCAAAATGACTTTGGAATTAGCTAACCGTACGGTTGCTTATCTAGTGGGGATAGCCGAAGACGTCTTTGTAGGAGTCGACAAATTCACTTTTCCTGCCGATTTCGTCGTCGTCGACTACGAGATGGACCCTCGTGTTCCCTTGATCGTGGGTCGTCCATTCCTGAGGACCGGTCGCACTCTCATCGATGTTGAAGCCGATGAGCTTATCATGAGAGTGGGTGACGATAAAATCGTCTTCAACATGGGAAAGTTGTCTAAACAACCTTATTCATACGAGAGTGTTAATTGTATTGACGTTCTGGATGAGGCTTGTGAAGAACACTTC
Source organism: Glebionis coronaria (assembly GCA_025667525.1). Lineage (NCBI taxonomy): Eukaryota > Viridiplantae > Streptophyta > Magnoliopsida > Asterales > Asteraceae > Glebionis > Glebionis coronaria. The sequence goes on from JANFOE010000940.1 coordinate 111,207, forward strand.
AAAGATGCTTGTAAAAGTATTCCTACCTCTCTTCCCAATGTTGAAACCGTTTCCTCTATTGATTCATCGCCGTCTCTATTTGGAGAAAGTGATTTGTTTTGGAACAATCTTGAAGCCACCATGGGAGATGTGAACTTAGCTAATGATGCTTCTCCCACCGATGGGGATGAAGACATGCATTTCTTTGATAACCTTCTCAACGAAGATAATCCTTCTCCACCATCTCCCACGGTTATTGCTATCGATACTCCGACTTCGAATACGCCTCCCGTCGAAAATCCTCCGGATTTAGAACTTAAGGAGTTGCCACCTCATCTCGAGTACGTATTCCTTGAAGAAGAGAAGAAGTCGCCCGTCATTATCGCGAAGGATTTGAAAGATGAAGAGAAAACTCGCCTCATCGCCGTGCTTAAAGATCATAAGAAGGCTATTTCTTGGAAAATCTCTGATATTCGCGGAATTGATCCTCACTTCTGCACACACAAAATTCTCATGGAGGACGACTTTAAGCCCACAATTCAAAGCCAACGAAGAGTGAATCCAAAAATCCATGAAGTCATCAAAATAGAGGTTATCAAACTTCTTGATGCGGGTATGATTTACCCTATTTCGGATTCACCATGGGTTAATCCAATCCATTGTGTGCCCAAGAAGGGCGGAATAACCGTTGTTCCAAATGAACACAACGAGTTGATTTCTACCCGTCTTGTTACTGGGTGGAGAGTTTGTATAGACTACCGCAAACTCAATGATGCCACGAGAAAGGATCATTTCCCTCTACCTTTTATGGACCAAATGCTTGAACGTTTAGCGGGTAATGAATATTACTGCTTTCTTGATGGTTTCTCGGGTTATTTCCAAATACCCATCGATCCCCAAGTTCAAGAGAAGACTACATTCACTTGTCCCTATGGCACATTTGCTTACAAAAGGATGCCTTTTGGCTTATGTAATGCCCCCGGGACTTTCCAAAGGTGCATGTTAGCTATCTTCCATGACATGGTTGAACAAACCATGGAAGTCTTCATGGATGATTTCTCGGTCTTCGGGGATTCCTTCTCTTCTTGCCTTGCCAATTTGGAACGAATGCTGAAGGGGTGCGAAGACACTCGCCTTGTTCTGAATTGGGAAAAATGCCATTTCATGGTAAAAGAAGGCATCGTGCTAGGACACAAGATCTCCAAAGCCGGTCTTGAAGTAGACCGTGCTAAAGTCGATGTTATCGCTAAGTTGCCTCCACCTTCAACCGTGAAGGGTGTGAGAAGTTTTCTGGGTCATGCGGGCTTCTACCGTCGATTCATCAAAGATTTTTCTCAAATCGCTCGCCCGATGACCCACCTCTTGGAAAAAGATACTCCTTTTATCTTTTCCAAAGAGTGTCTTGAAGCCTTCAACTCGCTTAAGGATAAGTTAACTAAGGCACCCATCTTGGTTACCCCTAATTGGGAGCTGCCCTTTGAGTTGATGTGCGATGCTAGTGATTTTGCTATTGGAGCGGTTCTGGGACAAAGAGTGAACAAACCCTTCCAACCAATCCATTACGCTAGCAAGACAATGACGGGGGCTCAATTGCATTACACGACAACCGAAAAAGAGCTTTTAGCTGTTGTCTATGCCTTTGAAAAGTTCCGCCCCTATCTTGTGCTTTCCACCACAATCGTTTACACCGATCATTCCGCGTTGAAGTACTTGTTGACAAAGCAAGATTCCAAACCAAGACTTCTTCACTGGGTTTTGCTACTCCAAGAATTTAAAATCGAAATTCGCGATAAAAAAGGAGCTGAAAACCTAGCCGCGGATCATCTCAGCAGACTTGAGGAACCTTACCAAGGGGATCATCCGAACAAAGAAATCAATGATTCTTTTCCCTTGGAGACCTTAATGTCTATAAATTCGAATTCTGATGAAACCCTGTGGTTTGCGGACTTTGCAAACTACTTGGCGGGTGGAATTCTCAAGGAAGGGTTGACGTCCCAACAAAAGAAAAAGTTCTTCACCGACATTAAGACTTACTTTTGGGACGACCCTTACCTATTCAAACAATGTGCCGACTTGATTATTCGCCGATGTGTTGATTGACCGGCAGCTTTTGAAATCCTTGATGCTTGCCACAAAGGACCCACCAGTGGTCACTTTGGTCCCAACTACACCGCCAAAAAAGTGTTTGATTCGGAATTTTATTGGCCCTCCATATATCGTGACGCTCACAATATGGTTAAACGTTGTGAGGCTTGCCAAAAACAAGGCAAGATCACACATAAAGACGAGATGCCTCAGAATTTCATTCAAGAATGTGAAATCTTTGATGTTTGGGGTATCGACTTTATGGGGCCATTCCCTTCTTCTAAAGGAAACAAATACATCCTTGTAGCCATTGACTACGTTTCAAAGTGGGTTGAAGCCAAAGCTTTACCCACTAATGACGCAAGGGTGGTTTGTAACTTTTTGAAATCTCTATTCGCTAGATTCGGTGTGCCTCGTGCCATTATTAGTGATCGTGGGACTCATTTTTGCAATGACCAATTCGCAAGAGTCATGGCTAAGTACGGTGTAAATCATCGTCTTTCCACAACCTACCACCCACAAACTAATGGCCAGGCTGAAATATCCAACCGAGGATTAAAGCGAATTCTGGAAAGAACTGTGGGAGAGCATCGTGCCTCATGGGCTGATAAACTTGATGATGCTTTGTGGGCTTTCCGTACCGCATACAAGACTCGGATTGGTTGTACACCATATCGTCTCGTGTACGGGAAAGCGTGCCACCTCCCCATTGAGTTGGAGCACAAGGATTACTGGGTCTTGAAGTGGGTTAATTTTGATATCAACAAAGCCGGTGACCTTCGCAAGATCCAACTCAATGAGCTCAATGAACTCCGTAATGAGGCTTATGAAAATTCTTTGATCTATAAGGAAAGGACTAACCTCATTCACGATTCTAAGATTAAGAACCGAGAGTTCCATGTTGGAGACAAAGTCTTACTTTTTAACTCTCGGTTGAAAATCTTTTCGGGCAAGCTGAAATCTCGTTGGTCCGGCCCATTCACCATTGCCCAAATTTTTCCATATGGTACTCTCGAGTTAGCTCAACCTAATGGACCTAATTTTAAAGTGAATGGCCAACGAGTGAAGTTGTACTTTGGTGAGGACACCTCTCAAGAGATGATTCCATCCCTCACCACGTTCCCCATGAACTAATTTTGGGTCGAGTCAGGCTCGTGACTCGGTTATAAAAAACAAGCGCTCCTCGGGAGGCAGCCCGAGTATCTATCCTTTTATGTTTTAACCTCCTAAGTTTAGGGGGACCTCTACAGGTTCTTTGTCTTTGTGTGGTGATGTAATTACATGGATTAGTGCACTCTTGGAATCTCTGAAGAACCGTGCTCCCGTGTTATCCGAAATCCGGTTCTATCTCTCAACTATCGTGATTCAATTTTCTTCATACTCACATTTGAAATTGATCACTTTAGTCGTCTCTTCCTTAACTTGAGTTAACCAACGTGCACAATGTCATGTGTAGGGGAGACTTTTCCCACATGCTTAAACATTGAGGACAATGTTTATCTTAAGTGTAGGGGGGACTTCTATCGAAGTTTTAAGTGGACTTTTCCATGAAAATGCCTTCATTTAACCGGAAAATCATATTTTTCAACATTTTTCAAATTTTTTATTAACTTTGGCCATTTAGTCGTAATATTTATATTTTTATCGTTGCTTTCGTATGTATATATCCTGCAATAAAGTCAAATTTTAATTAAGTGGTGTAGCTAGTTTAAAGTTCTTTGACATATTAGGCCCGTTGCGTTTATTTTGACTCAACCCGAATAGACTTATCCAAGTTTATTCTAGCTAGTATTCTTAACCATGTAGACCTTAATTGTTTTATTAGGCTAAGTATCCACGAGTCTCATTACTTGAGATTTTAAATTGTGGAGGACGAGAAATGATAGAGTCAATTATAAGTCGGTATTCTTGCACAAGCTCACTTGGTGTAATTATTTGCCTATTCTCCCATCACTTGCTAATAATTTATCTGCAATAAGTAAGGTCGTACGATTTGAAAAGTTACTTAGCTTCTAGCCCAAGATCGTTTAAAAGTTGCTCGGTAATGATAAGAGTTCATAGCCAAGGCATAACTTATGAAGCGGGGCGCGAAGATTGGCGAGTCCGAAAAGGCCCTAACAAGGCATGAGGATTCAATCTTATTGCTAAAGATCCAAAGTGATGTGAAAAGCATTATTCCCAAAGTCAATATGAAGGATCAAGATTCACGACGAAAAGCAATCAACTCCCATAAAGATCATGGAGAAGTCTATCCGAAAAGACCCTAACAAGGTATGAGGATAAATAGATCCAAGTCCGAAAAGGAGGCGGATCGTTGTATCTCAAAATCCCAAATAGAGATTGAAGAAATAATCATGAAGTCGTGGTCAACAAAGTTAGAGTACCTCTCAAAAGTCTCCAAGTGAAGAAACTCTATGAACGATGAGAAGACCATTATCTCAAGCACGTCTCTCAAGATATGAAGTATGAAGTACATGCCAAATATCGGCCCGAGAAAGGTCTCAAATCGTGAACCGAGTTATGCCAAGATATGAACTTTTTGATATCCCGAGAAGCAGTTTTAATAGATTTTGTCCTTTAGCTAACTATTGATCAAATCGTCCTACTTTGCTTTCAGCCTTAATAAACTATCGAAATAAGTCCAAAAATGCATCTTCATGATCATTCTAAGACAAAAATAAAATATAAGAGATACACCTAGGAATAAGGGAGTTTAAGCATATAATTAAGCCATGTGTGTAAGTGTTTGATTTACTAACTTATAATAACAATGATCTCGTTTTTAAGCTTAGTATGGGGAACGTGAAACTTGAGGGTGATAAATCTTCGCAGCACCAAAGCCCTAATGTAAGTCATTGATCTCTTTGCAAGTTATTTCCATGTAGCTATTTTCAAGTGAAAATGGTTTTCTATCCTTTTGTTTCCTTTAAAAGTTTAATTTCTTTTAGTACTTTAATTTTTGTTTAGTATTATTTTAATAAGGCCAAGGTTGATTGATTATGAGAAAAGTGTAAATTTGATTTATCACTAAGCATTGCATGAGGGCATGGCAATGGTTAAGTGTAGGGGATTTGATAGGTGTGAAAACACCCATCCTTTTACCACTTAATTCTGGCTAAAACGAGACCAAAACGCGTATTTAATATCATTTGTTTGGAATTATGCGTGGTTTTTGTGTTTATTGTGATTTCAGAGCTAACCTTATGAATATTGAAGAAAACATGGGATTGCACGGGTTTTATGGAAGAAAAAGGCTCAAGACGAAGTCTATTGTCCAAGAGATGCAAAAGATTTGAAGTCACTGGGCCTATTTGACGATTTATCAAAGAAAAGGACCAAAGATGGAAGATTTACATAAGTCGAAGAAACTCAAGTCTATTAAACGAAGAAATTAAAAGACGAGTTGAATTTAATCGACGACAAATCCCGAATCAGAATCGAAAACGTCAACTTTTCTGAAAAGACGAGAAGACAAGAAGAACGGGAGAAAGCCCACTCACCAACCAAAGGGGACACCTATATAAAGGGATCCCCTCACACTTTTCATCCAGTTTTTTGATTCCCTTCTTTTTCTCTTTTCTTGTTCGTAGTCATCACCAACACCACTAGGGTGTTTGGTGATTTTGATTATTGTTCTTCCAAATCTTGTAGTTTAATCTTGTCTTTTATTTTGTTCAACATTAATCATCAATACAAGTTCTTGTTTAATCTTTCCATTTCATCTTGTTCATCATCATCTTTTATTTCAAGTTCTTAAGTTCTTATTTGGTCGAGTTTTGATTTTAAAAAGTTGTTGAATTTGTGTTTTTATTGATGGGATTTGTAGTTTATGGTTAGTAGATGCTTAGTGATTAGTTTATTTAAGATTTTGGTGAAAAACTTGGTGATTTTTGGATCGAATTCGAGTTCTCCTGTTTTTTGGGTTAAGTTACTGTTCTTGAGTATTCCCAGGTTCCGGATGAGCAAATAGTTCCGAATGAACACAAAGTTCCGGATGAACATAAAGTTCCGGATGAACATAAAGTTCCGAATGAACCAAACTTCCGAATGAGTTTTCTAATCTTCGGAATGAGTTTTCTTTTTTTTAAAATAAAGTTCCGAGTCAGTTAGAAAGTTCCGAATGAACTAAAGTTCCGGATGAACTAAATCTTCCGAATGAACAAAAGTTCCGGATGAATGTTATTTCCAAAAGTTCCGAATGATTGTTTGTTTTTAAAGTTCCGAATGAGTTTTTCTTTCAAAAAGTTCCGAATGAATGTTCTTTACAAATCTTCCGAATAAACTTCCGGATCAAAAGTTCCGGACGAACTTCCGGATCACCAAACTTCCGAATCAAGGTTCCGAGTAAAGTTCCGACTCAAAGTTCCGGGTGAAGGTTCCGAACGAAGTTCCGGATCAACAACTTCCGAATCAAGGTTACTTCCGAATCAATTTTCTTTGAGTATTTTTAAGTGTTACTGTTCCTTACTGATTCTTCATTTCATATTTATATTTTAATTTTTAAGTTTAATTTTAATTCAAGTTTTATTAATTGTTATTAATTTAATTACTTTTAAATTTAAGTTTACATTTTAGAGCATTTAACATTTAGTAGATTAGAAAACCAACTCCCCTTGTTAGTAACCAAGAACAATCATTCCACTTAGAACCGAGATCAAATCGAGAGGATATTGAGAGAATATAGAAGAACCCATACAAAATATAAGTATCAGAACCATTAAACCTTGAACCTTTAAACATCAAAGAACCAAAGGTCATTCTCTAAAGAACGTCATAGGCAAACTAAATGAAAGGACTTTAAGGTCACAATCTCAAAATGAAAGTAACTTCTTTTGATTTGTATCTCAAATCGAACCCAAATATGTATATGAGGCCATAATAGATGAAAGTTGGGTACTAGCTATGCAAGAAGAGTTATATCAATTTGTGATAAATGATGTGTGGTAATTAGTACCGAGGCCTAAAATTCAAACTATAATTGGAACAAAAAGGGTCTTTCGAAATAAACTAGATGAAAATAGCGTGTGTCATGAAAAAAAGCTAGACTTGTTGCTCAAAGGTATAATCAACAAGAAGGTATAGATTATGATGAAACCTATGCCCTGGTTGCTCGGCTTAAGTCCATAAGAATTTTACTTGCTTATGCGTGTGCTCATGACTTCAAACTCTTTCAAATGGATGTCAAGAGTGCTTTTCTAAATGATTTCATAAATGAGGAAATATATGTTGCACAACCTCCGGGTTTTGAGACTTTGAAAAACCTAATCATGTTTACAAACACAAAAAGGCTCTTTATGGACTCAAGCAAGCACCCAATACATGGTATGACCGACTTAAGTCTTTTTTAACTGAACATAAATACTTAATTGGTCAAGTAGACAATACTTTTTTCACTAAGAAAAAAGGGTCACATATAATAATTGTCCACATCTATGTCGATGATATTATTTTTGGGTCTAATGTCAAGAACTTTGTGATGATTTCTCTAAAATTATGAATGGTGAATTTGAAATGAGCATGATGGGTGAACTAAACTTTTTCTTGGGCTTGCAAATTAAGCAAATGGAAGACGACATCTTCTTTAATCAATCTAAATACATAAAAAATGCTCAAGAAATATGGACTAGAAGAGTCTAAGGCAAGACACACACCAATGTTAACAAAAATGAAACTAACCAAAGATGTTACCAACGATTATGTTAATAGTACTAAATATAGAGGTACGATTGGTAGTATACTTTATCTCACGAGAAAATAGGCCGAATATAATGTTTAGTGTTTGTATGTGTGCTCGTTTTCAAGAAAATCTTTATGTATCACATCTTGAAGCCGTCAAGAGAATCTTTAGATATATAAATGGAACCACTCATCTTGGACTTTGGTATCCCAAGGGCACGGGAATAGAAACCATTGTCTATGCGGACCCGGACCCTTCCGGTGACTATGTCGATATAAAGTGGTATATGTACATTTATCGGGTGTTGTCTAACCTCATGGTTCTCGAAAAAGTAAACGACACTTGCAATTTCGACAACTGAGGCCGAGTACGTGTCGGTTGGAAAAGCATGTCAATAAGCGTTATAGATGAAGCAAGCCCTTGTTGATTATGATATCAAACTGGATGACGTGACTATCCTTTATGATAACAAAGGCCATTAATCTCAGCAAGAATACCGTTCTACACTCACGAACCAAACATACCGAAATTCGACATCACTTTCTAAGGGACAACATTCAAAAAGGTAATATCTCTATAGAAAAGGTATCCTCAGAAGATAACATAGTCGACGTCTTGAACAAACCACTTAAAGCGTGAACCATTCAATTTATTAATGCTAGGATTAGGACTAATGGAGACTTAGTCTTAAATCAACCCTTGCTGATCTCTGCACACACGAGCCCCTGTTTTACAAGGGTGGACCCATTCGTTTCAGAAGGGTCCGTGTAAGAGTCCGTGGGTTGCCAGAGAAGTTCTCCAAGTCTAAACAAGCTGACAAAATGTAACACCCATTTTACCATATAGCAGCGAAAGCTAATCTGGGATATTACTTTCAAGGTATCATAGTCACAATAATAGAAAAATGCTCGAAGAGACATTTTATTAAAATTTACGTTATCATTCATTTATTCATAATAGTTTTAAACAAAACAACTGTACATACATTGTACATCACAGGTTCCCAATCTAGTCTTATTTATTAGAATGATAACTCTTCAAGGTAACACCATCCTCAGCCCACCGGTCTTTATTCACCCAAGACATATGATTAAAAAGTCAACACAATGGTTGAGTAACTTCAGAGGTTTAAACAATATTTGAATACAAGTACGACTATAGGGCTACGTTATTATACACCCATCATCTAAAATCATCGATTCTTATTATTGCACTAGCTCATGACCCCACGACTAGAAATTATCAGAAAAACCAACAAATTTCCCTTATGCGGGAAGTTTGCCGGACTATCCTAGGTTTAGCAAAATAAAGCATATCTGTTTAGCCTAGGTAGGAACCTTTAGCTTCTAGCAAGCAAGAATTGCCAGATAGAGGATGTCAGCCCTCAATAGTACTATTCACAATATTAGCGCTCATTTTCTAGAAATTATTAGCGGTCCACGATTGAAAAGGGACTTAATGGCAATAAGTAAACGTAGTGTCAATAATCATTTCAGGCAGCATACTAAAACACTTGTATTCCATTTTTAGCATATATCTCCTCACGGGTTTTCAAATCATTTATTAACTTTAAAAAGTGAGGCTATGAACTCACCTTAGCTTAGTCTTGAATTACTTCTGATTCATAATTTGTCTCACAAATTTGAGTTGACACACAAATATGTATATATATCAAGTCGTAATCTCTGAGTTCAATCTCTTTAAGTAATAATTATATTTTCTTTGATTCATATATTTTGGGATTATAGCATCATTGTTCGGGTCATTATTGTAAAACCCCTGGTTTTTTACCTTTGACACGTCATCAGTTACATTCCCATTATCGTTCATCTGATAATATTTTTATCGACTAATTTTTACTTACAAGATCATAATATAATAAATATATTATATCTACTTATAATACTTAAAAACTTGACAGTTTAACTATAGAACTACCATTTTTAAATTCATTTTAATATCCTTAGACACATTTTATGTGCATAATTATTATTAATTATATTACTTATTCATAATTAATAATGAAAATCTAAATTACTATAATATGAAGACGAACTATAACACTCAAACATCTCAATTATATTAAAGTCGACACCTTATATTTCTATTGAAAACCTCATAGTCACATTTTAAACCAAATCAAACCAAATCCTCCCTAGATTGCGACTAGTACACACGAAATCTTAGCAATATCTAACATGACCAAACAAAATCAACCATTCCCTTGGTGTAATAATGTACACGTCTCACTTTCACCTCCCAAAGTATCTTAGTACTCTTCCTTCCATAATTTTGGAACACATCCCCATAGTGTTGTGGCCTCCCTCGCATCCACATCTCCAAACTCAACCCTTGTGGATTTTCCCACACCACATCTCTAACCAAACTCTTATACTCTTTTGATTACCCTCCTCCATCGAAAATCAAACACATCGCCACCTTGGAGGCATAGTATTGTGGCCTCCCTCACATCCACATCTCTAACTCACAACATGTGTTCTCTCCACAACTACATTTCAAACCAAACTCCACCCCAATGTCGTCCTCATTTCTTCTTTATAAGCCGAATGATTGTAACAAATAAATCCATAAACACACACTCCTAATGCATTAATGTAAGGTTTTTGCTAGGTTTGAAAAGTTCGTTTCTTGGTATCTTAACGAATTGATTTCCGGTTCAAAGCACGACTCAATTGTTTTTGGTGAAAAAGAATATTTTTGGTTGTTTTAAAATAAATGTGCAAGACGTAAATGAAAATGACGTTAATTTAAATCTAAATCTAATTTAAAGTAAATGACAAGTATTTAAAAGCATGACGGAAAATTAAAAGGCACTAAGAGTAAATAACGCAAACTTAAAACTATCTAAGGCAAACTTAAATACGCAACTAAAACTTAAAACTAAGGCAAGGCTAAAATAAATCTAAGGCAAATAAACTTAAAGTGCAACTAAGTAAAAAGGCGGGAAAAGTAAAGCTTGAAAATTAAAAACAGAAAGTTAAAAACTGAAACTAGAAAGAACCTGAAAATAGCTCATCCGGAATAAACCTTCGTTCGGAATAATCACTCATCCGGAATGTCACCTTCGTTCAGAATGATTCTTCTTCACTCGGAATATTTACCAAAAACCTTGATCCGGAATAAATCCTTTATCCGGAATATGTCACTTATCCGGAATGAAGTCTTGATTCGGAATACTTAAGCTTGATCCGGAATGTTGCTGATCCGGAATATTTTCCGAATGAATTCCCTTGATCCGGAATGTTGAAGATTCTGGATGAAGACCTTGATCCGGAATAATTAATTATTCCGAATAAAACTCCATGATCCGGAATACTTAAGCTTGATTCGGAATGTTTTCCTTGATCCGGAATGTTTCTTCACAAAGCCTTCACTTGGAATGTTCCGAATAAAACTTGCCGATCCGGAATATCTGGCCTGATCCGGAATGTTTGGTATTCCGGATGAACACTTTGGCTAAACCCTTGATCCGGAATGTTTTACTATTCCGAATAAAAGACCTTTAATCCGGAATAACCAAGAAACACACCTTGATTCGGAACAACTTTCTTTGATCCGGAATAAACCTGGAGAACAGTAAGACAACGAAGAACACGAAACAAGAAAAATAACACGAATCTAATCTAGATCAATCAAAATCAAACAAAAGATTAAATCAAACTAAACAAATAACATCTACTAATCATAAACAAACAATCCAAATCAATCAAACTAACAAAACTAATCAAAATAATCAAAACCCACTTAATTAAATCAAATAAAACTCAAGAACATAAACATGAACAATAAAGTATAAAGATTAAAGATCAAACAAGAAAGGTAGATAGGAGATCAAACAATAAAAGTAAAGATTGACAATAATTTAAAAGAAACTTACTTGAAATTAAATGTATTTAAGGTGCAAAACAATTAATTAAATGACATGTAATTAAATGTGCAAAAATTAAAGTGGAAGAGCATAGTTTGTCAAACTAGCCAACAAGAGAAAAATGAATGAAATCCTAATCTATTTATAGGGGAGATTAGGGAGGTGCTTAGGAAGCTTCATCCCCTCTTTCTTCTTTCCTTAATTGCGTCATTAAGTCCTTGCTCTTCATAATTCTTTGTTAATCTTCTTGATTCTTTGACTTTAACGACTTTGTCTCGGGATTTCTTTGAACTTGTCTTGTAATTCTTCAATAAATTAGACTTGAGTTCTTTGGCTTTTAGTAAACTTCCGTCTTTTGACTTTTTTCTTCGATAAATCTTCAGAATTGGTCTTGGACTTCCGTTCTTTTTGCACTCTTGACTTCTTGACTTCGTCTTTCGTCTTTTTCTTTGATAAAAGCCCGTGAATGCCCGTGTTTTCTCCACTTTTCACCTTTTCGTCCTAAATCACAACAAAAACACAAACCACGCATAATTCCGACATAAATGATATAAAATACACGTTTTGGCTCGGTTATTATTGTAATTAAGTGGTAAAAAGGATGGATGTTTACACACCTATCATGCATCCTCTTTGTACCCTTGGTGGTTCTCAACACCAACTTAAACCACAAAGCCACGATATTTAAGAACCTTATATCACTTCTTTCCATTTGAAAAACATGCCCAAGCTTATATCTTCCTGGTCTCGACTCCCCATGAGGAAACAACACGAACAAAGCATGGAATTCTTGGTTCTTCGCTTATGTAATCACAAGGAACCTTGCGTCCTTGTGGGTTATGTTCTTGGTTTGGTACGGGATGCGGCTGAAAAGACGCATGGTTCTCGTTTGCAAACAACAAACCACCATAATGAGTTAACCAAAAGAAAGTAGATAAACACTCATTTTGTTTATGTTGAGAACGCAAGGCTGCAGTCAACACACTATGCCCCCTTATTGTTTCGATGCACGAAGTAGTTGATTGAACTAGTTTGGGTTTGGTTGTGACATTCGAGTTGGTGTCATGAAGTGGCATACGAACTAAAATATGTTTGGTTCCAAGCCACACTCGCGTCCCTCCTTGGCTGCGAGTTCACGAATCCTTGTTCTCTTATTTTCTTTACTCGTCGTGTGCATACATTCTAACTGATCATCATAGGTTGTAATAAACGAAATAGAAAGCATATATACTAGTTTACCTCCTAGCATAAATCCTAAATAAAAAGCATTGAACAACCTCCTGATGTAGTAACGCACCCTTGGGAAACGTGTGTATAAAATACGAGCTGGGCAAAAACTAAAGTACTAGGTCTTAACTTACCCCTTAGTTAGTAACCTTGCCAAATTTGAACGCGAACGGATCACGTTTGCTATGTTAAATGAATTAAACATAAGCGTTATTTCATGTGAAAAACTAGCCCGAACAACCTACTTTAGATCCCGTTTAGACCCATTAGAACCCCGAGTATGGAACTGGTTATGGGGGCATTTCGTAGATCACCTAACCAGCTTTCCGTAGCCTAATGAACCATCTAAAATGGAGCTATAACGAAGCGGAAAACTGTAATCGAAAATATGTGATTAGCACTTAAAAGCTGTCAGCAACTGACTGCATTTACACCGTAGGCTGACCAGTCGACTTTGGCTGCCTTTTTTAGCGAGTTAGAGTTAGAACCAGAACCTAACACCAACTAGGATATTACAGATCTCCTTTCTAACTTAACGTAGACACCAAGGACACTAAAAACAAACAAATAACGAATAAGTTACAACCCTTTGAAAATCTGCCTCGAACACTTTAAAATGCTGATGCAAATAAGACATTCTGACCCACTGACTTTAAAGGCGTTTTTACCCACTTTAGACCCATTTTCATGCAAAACTTAAAGAACGAAACTTGTAGACGGGATATCTGAGTACAAATATGTTTTCAGTTTGCAAAATGGTTAAGTAACGAACCTGTAAATGATTTTCAAAATTCAGCATTTACAATATATATGTTTTGAATTAAAAGGACTAAACTTGGCAAGTACCAAAAGTTAAGCAAGCCCTAGGGGCCGTTTTGGTAATTATATTAAAACCAAAGACTTGTGTGTAATTTAAACTAAGTTTTATTAATATTGTTAATTAATAAACTATAAGGGTTAAATGGTAAATTGTGAAACATCAAGGACTGATTTTGCACAATTAAAACTTGAAGGACTTTTATAGAACAATAAATTTATACAAGTCTTAATTAAATAAAAATCATTTTTATTTAATTTATTAAACCCTTAATATTCAAACAAAGCTAAATTATAACTTAATAAGATGAAAGGTATATTATTTCGATAACTCGTTTCAAATTAAAGCGGTACGATAACGAAAACAACAATAAACATGTGATCATGAATTTTCATCAACTATAATCATTTGTGTATTGTGTTGTGCATTTACTGAGACCCATTTAATTACATAGGTAATTCTACTACTTTGTGATCATACTGTCCAGATTATCAGTGGCATCATCATCATTAATACACTTTACAACTGAGGTGAGTTCATGGCCTCATACTTTACTGCTTTTATACTAAACTGTGGGAGAAAACATGCAACATATTGTACATGCAAACATTTACAGACAACAACTTATTCCTGCCTATTGTGATGCCCATTGCCCGTGGACTGTAATAGTTAATTATGTGGTATTAAGCGCGAAATGTTATAGATAGATCTATTTGAGATGGACAATCCCCGTCTGGGTGAGTAGCGCTCACTGTGCCTCGGCTAGGCCAAACAAACTTGTAACATTGTCGGATTGGGTGTGTCTAAGGACAACGGGATGCTCCAGGGCTCCCCTGCGTCTTGCTTCTATTACAGGCAATAGGAACTACTATAGTAAGTCGCTTGGTGCACTACTACTACCGTGATGTTTGGCATAGCAATACTTTATACGGAACTATATGAATTCACCAACTTTATGTTGACCCTCTTTAGCATGTGTTTCTCAGGAAATTAAGTTGGATTATATGAGCATGGGCTGAGCATCATTTAGGAGCATAAAAATGATTGGGGGATCTGTTTTCACTGGGATACTTGTAATAAATGATATTCAACATTTCAACCGATTGTACTATGACAACCTTTGTATCAATTGTATTTAAAAATCATATAATTATGATCAATGCTTTGTATGCCATTTGTTCTATGATCCACAACGTGACACCCAATTACTATTCTGTCGCAAACCTGATTTGGGGGTGTTACGGAATGGTATCAGAGCAATGGTTATAGAGAATCAAATCAAAAATAAAATTTTTATTTTATTAACTGAACTATAACCGGACAAAATTTCAAAAACTTAGATTTCAAAAACTGTGTTTTTGAAGGGGACATACTTAGAGAGCATTTCGCAGAGAGAGCATGCATAACTATATGATTCAAATGCATATTCATTATCCTATGCATTTATAATTTGTGATATTACTAGACAATAACCCTTTATGTGCCTTACATATTACGATTGGTTAATATCCTTATGAAACTATTAAAATACTTAAGGTATTTAATATAAACATTCCATGTTAGTAGGGAGCTTTATACTAAAGTTTTTCTATCTCGATATTACGTTCTGACTGAGTGGTTGGGTTTACGATTTAAAGTTCCCTCGCTCCTTAAACGTTTATAGAATGGCTTCTGAAGAATGATGACCAGAACAATGCATTGTAACCACATAAACAACCTAATACATAACAAATCCTTAGAAATATCTAAATGGAAATCTAACTAAATCTTTGGGAATCTTTAGAAATCTAAATAAATGTTTGTAATTTTTTGGAAAATCTAACTAGATTTTATAAATTTTAGAAAATTTAACCAGATTCAATAATATTTGAAAAATCTAATCAGATTTTATAAATCTTTGAAAATATAACTAGATTTTATAAATTTTTGAAAAATCTAACTATATTCTATAAATCTTACAAATCTTGGAAAAATCTAACTAGATTTTGTAAATCTTGAAAAATACAACTAGATTATATAAATCTTAGAAAATCTTGGAAAATATAAATTAGCTTTTTATAATCTTGAGAAATCTTATTCGAACTAATTCTTTGCAAATCTTATTTCTCTTTGTAAATTCTGTTAGCCCTATATTTTATATAGTCGAACAAGAATGTAATAGGTCATCTTAGTCGTTAAAAGGTCTTGTATTGTAATAGGTTAGTCGGGAAAACCGGGCTTGGACTTTAAGCTAATATTGTATAAGTTAGGGGCGTAAGCCCAAAAGTAAGCCAA
Organism: Glebionis coronaria; assembly: GCA_025667525.1. Lineage (NCBI taxonomy): Eukaryota > Viridiplantae > Streptophyta > Magnoliopsida > Asterales > Asteraceae > Glebionis > Glebionis coronaria. Next base: position 127,155 of record JANFOE010000940.1, read on the forward strand.
GCCCGGCCCAAGATGAAGCCCACAAAGGCCTTAGAGCCGTGGGGTATATAACCCTCTTTCACATGTGAAAGAGGGTGTTGGTTCATTTCATTAAACACATAGTTTTAGTGTAAACCTTCCACTTCTCTCTCTACTTTCTCTTTCTACTTTTCTCCTCTTTATCTCTCTAAGAATCTTGTGTTATGGATTGATTGGGAACAACATTTGGTATCAAGAGCCTATAGTGGATAGGTGATTGAAGATTCGTGTGGTTTGTTCTTGATTTTTCGTGACTTTTTTGATCCATATCTCACGTCCCATTCTTCTTTTTTGTGTTTTTTATAGTCTTTTCTTGATACAAATCATCTACATACTAGTAGTAGTGATTTGGGTATCTTGGTTTTGGCTAAAACACAAATTTTTTGGATCAAAAGTTGCGAAATTTCTTGTTTTTCTTCATTCCGAAATTCAAGCAAGTGCTACCATCGGAAAGTACAAATTGTACTTGGGCTTCCATCGCAATAACCTTACCATCGGAAAGGGTTTGGTTCTACATTGCGATCGTTTGATTTTGTTACTTATTCCGATCTGGCATTCCGATCGTACTTTGCGATCAGGATTCCGACGGGTATAAGGAAGTACTTTATGTCGTTACTCTGCTTGAATTTTGTCAGCCACTTTGCGATCAACATTGCGATAGCCATATTGCGATAGATATTGCGATACAACATTGCGATAGATATTGCGATAGCCATATTGCGATAGATATTGCGATAGCCATATTGCGATAGATATTGCGATAGGACATTGCGACAGAATATTGCGATGGGTTGTATTGCGATGCTAAATTTTGTTTGAGTAATTTTTCGAATTAGCCACAATCTAGACTAGTTTCGGAACGTAGTTTACACGAAGATTAAAAAAAAAAAAAAAAAAAAAAAAAAAAAAAAAAAAGTTTTTTGGCGGGAAAACCATAGTAAAATTTATTTTTTCCCAGACCATTTTTAGGCCATTTAAGCTTCAATTTCAAATTTTGGCGATGCGAAAAAATTTTCGACCAAAAATTCAAATTTTCGGACCAAAATTCAAATTTTTAGGCCAATTTTAGGTTTTATTTTTGTCAAAATTTTTCACTTTTCAAACTTTTTCCCTACTAGTTATTGGCTATTTCTAACTCGAATTCAAAATTTGGCGATTCCAAAATTTTCGATTTACCGTTTTATCGGACTGAGGAATTTATTGTCGGACTGAGAAAAAAATCGAAATTTTCAAAATTTCAACCACAATCTAATCACAACACATCCACTAAGATCCGTAATCCATACACATCATATCCTCTTCGAGACATCCGTTCAATGGACATCTTCGTGGATTCAACACCAACAACGTCCATGACTGCGATGAATAAAGAGAAGATGCAGAATCCAGAGGTTCAGACAAATACTGAGACTCCAATCAGTAAACCTTCTAACAAGGATTCTACCACCAAAACCGTTCATGAAATCAAATACAAGATGTCGAAAGCAAAAGAAAGATGCATGGAACACGTAAAGTTACTTCAGTCACACCTTCAGGTTCTTTCAAGAGAAGACCTAAAAGGCACTCGTCTTGAAATTGGATTCAAACGGGTATTCTTTCTACTATTTGGTCAAGATGTTGAGACATTCATCAGAACGATGCTACTTAATGTGGACCATCTTCAACAAGAACTTAACAAAGACGATTTTCACGAGAATATATCCATGGAGGTCCTTTTAGCTCTCAACAATCAGTTCCAGCAATTCATTGACTCAAGTGGCTTATCCAAAAACGATCGAGAGTTCACAAGCACATACTTTACCAAATATACTCTCATAGATCTTCAAGCGTTCAAAGAGACACTTCTTCAACACATGAGTAATATAAAGAAGTCAGTTGATGAAAGAACACGCCATCAAAGGCAATTGGAAAGAAGGTTGAATCAAAGACTGATGCAGACGAAAGAGAGCACTGTCGATAAAGATCAAGCATTGGATGCGACGAAAGAGAGCACTGTCGATAAAGATCAAGCATTGGATGCTTCTTCGGTTGATACAGAAAGCAGCGGGCCAGAATCAGAAACTCATCATACCAGCACAAGCTCAGGGAAAGATACAGAAGTTGTTGTTACAGCTATCAGCCCCACATGTGACAATGAGCCAATGGCTGAGGTACCATTAAATACTGATTCTAAGACTCACGAGCTCGAAACTCTCTTAGCTCAAACGACAAAAGATTTTGAGGATGCCAAACTCGAATTTTCAAAGAAAAATGACAAATTTGAAGCTTATTTTGAAAAACTTGAAAAAGCAAATGTTGTTCTTGAACAAAAATTGGATCGTAAGATTCAGGATTTTAACATGGAAAAAGAACATTTTGTGAAACAAATAAATCTGTTAGAATCAAAGTTGGCTTCTCAAAATCCAAGTCCTCCGCCTGCTTCATTAAGTGAAATATCTGTGCAAACTATCGACACTGTAGAAAGTAATGATACGAATGCTGATAACGCCATATTTGATAATATGAACATTAAGTTAGAACAACGCGTTGCTCAATTACTTCTACAAAATGAGCAATTAAAGGCTCAGATTCAGGAAAAGGTTTTTGCACTGACAGCGGTGAAAAACGAATTAAGGAAGATAAAAGGAAATAGTGTGGATACTAAGTTACCAAAACAGTCAGTCTTGGGGAAACCTCTTTCTCAATCATTCAGAAATCGCTCAGTTGCTAGACAACCGAATGCGTTTAAATCTGAACGACTCAAAACGTCGAATCCGAGGTTTGCATCCCAAGTTGACGTGCGTAGCAAGTTGCCTAAACAAGTCACTCCACAATCTAGACCGACTTTAAGACAAACTGCTTCTGCAAAACCCGATCACATGAATGCTTCAAGCAACTTTAGATCTAGCTCCAAGAACATGCCTAGGCGTAGTTCAAATGACACGGGTCATAAAAGCTATCTAGAGGATGCTAAAAACAAGACACAAGCAAGAGATAGGACCAAACCACAACCTAGGAGCGTTGTTCACACATCTAGGAATTCTAGACCCTTCTATGATGTGCACAATTCTGCCAAACCTAGGAACTCTAGAGCCTTCTCAGATGCTACGCACTTTGTTTGCACGAAATGTAACAAATGCGTGTTTAATGCCATTCATGATGATTGTATCACTAAAGTCCTGAACAAGGTAAACCAAAAAGCTAGAGCACCTCAGAGACGGAACCCTAAAGGAAATAGGTTTTCTCCAACTAAGTCTTCCGCTGTGCATGAGAAAACTATGTCTCATCGACCTTGTCTTAGGTGGATACCAACGGGTAGAACCTTTAAAACAATTGGTCTTAGGTGGGTTCCTACTGGAAATATATTTCCCTCTAGCTCGACAAAGGTTCATAGTGAACCCCCACATGGTTCTCATCAAGATATCGCTAACCCACATGCAAGCATACAAACTGCTGATGTAAGTGCAGGTAATAAAGTAAAGTTTCAACAAGAACACAATGGTTTTCCATATACATACCGTTCAACAAAAGACACTCTCAGAGTTTGGTTGCTGAAGAAGCAGATATCAGAGAAGCAAGCGTCTCAGGGGCTTCACAATTAAGCTTCAACAATGACTTACAGTCACATATCAGGCTGTAACTCGAACGTCAAAGAAAGGGAACTTTATCTCTTCAACGATAAGTTACCCTCAAAACGAGAAATTAATATTTCTCGGACACGAGCTACCCTTAAAACTATTCAAAAGTTTTTAGCTCGTGCACATGGCTTATAGTCAAATTACAGACTGTAACCCGGGCTCACAAGACAGGAAAGTTCATCCCGATGATGACTTATCCTCAGAACGAGAAATTAAGTTTTCTCGGACATGAGCTATCTGTAAAAACATTCAACGTTTTTAAGCTCATGTACACAAACTTACAGTCACATATCAGACTGTAACTCGTACTTCAAAAATAGGAAAGTTCATCCCGAGTATGACTAATCCTCAAAACGAGAAATTCGATTTTTCTCGGACACGAGCTTACATTAAAACTATTCGAAAGTTTTAAGCTCGTGTAAATGACTTCTAGGCGCATCACAGTCTAGAACTCGGACCTCAACTAAGGAAAGTTTATCTCGGATGATAACTTATCCTTCTCAACGAGAAAATCATATTTCTCGGTCATGAGCTTCTCATAAAAACATTCAAAGTTTTTAAGTTCATGAAAAACGATTTCTAAGTAAATGTCAGCTTAGAACTCGAACTTCAACTTAAGGAAAGTTTATCACGGATGATAACTTATCCTTCACAACGGGAAATTTATTTTTCTCGGTCATGAGCTAGTCACAAAACAATCCAAGTTTTGAGCTCATGAAAAACGGACCCGAAAGGGGAGTGTACGTTTCAGTGCGCTTTCCCTAAGCAATAGAAGAGAAGTCTTCTATCCTGATTATTTTAAAACCGTTGAACACAATTTTTCAAAAATTTCTCAAAAGGTTTTTCTAAATCTTTCAAAATTGTGTGTTCAACACTCCCTTCCTCATAAGTGGCTTTTATATCTCAAAATTGTCATACGTTATTTTGATCAATTTTTGAGGGGGAGCGTTTTAAAATCAAGCCTTTTAATGTTGTTGGGTACATCTCTAAAATTGTCATGTTTTATGTATCCAACACATTCCGAAAATGATATGAAATTGTCAAATGTAATATATTATATCGGAAAAGGCATCTCAACTCCGTACCTCAACATATTTTATGGTGTCGTTTTTCTAAAATTTTGTCAAATTTTGTCTCAAGACACACATATATTGTTGAGGGGGAGCGTCCCGACTAAAAATGTTCCATGATTCATGCGGGTACACATGTTTCTCTCCCAATCGGTTTTCAGAAATTGTCATATTTTAATCAATTAGTATCTCTAATATGATGTTTTTATATTAGAGATAAGGGGAGAAAATGTGATTAAAATGTAATATATCGCAACATGTGATCTTAAAGACTCAAGTGCAACTCTTTCCTTCACATGCCAAACTATTTCGTATATCGATGCATGTGTGTAGGGGGAGCTTTTCGAAAATGTAAAACTTTCAAGTGTTAAATGTTTTGATTTTTATCAAGCACTTTGAATGGTTTTCAATGGTTTTATGGTTACGATCTTTACCCAAAACAACCTATTATCCACGACGGAACCATGGAGTCAAAAGGTGGTTTAGGATAGGAAACTAAGTCCTATGATCCAACCAGAACCGGAGGGATCTACCCAAGGACATTCCATAGCTAGAAATAGTTGTCCTTAGGAAAGATGGAGTGGAATGAAGCTGAATGCGGACCAAGTACTTAAGTTAGCATTGGAACAATCACAACAAGGTGCTAATGATGACGTATTGGTAAGCATTGAAGGAGTTGAATATTTTATGCAACTTAGGTAGAAACCGGGTTAACACATCTTTTGAAGACAAGTGTCATGGACCCAGTGATGCAATGCACAACCCTTCCCAGCCATTCGAGTTTCTCTCAAAAGAAACTTGTCTCATTTTCACGGAGATCAACACGTATCTATTGACTTTCTCACTCCGAGTCAGTTAATATTGAAAAGGTGGCAGTCTGCTCCAGCCTCCGATTACCAAAATGCACTTATTGAGTCTAGAGCCAAACGAGATCAATTTATCATCTCATTAGGACACAATCGAGTCCTACGCATTATCCTTGTGATATTGCCAGAACATCTGAGTGATACGATTCACAATGAAGATGGAAATCCTGCTTGAGCCAGCATTAAACAAGCTCATGGTAGGTAACTTGTGCGATTCTACACGAATCAAACTTGTGAGAACTGGAAAGCAACTAAGTTTCGATTCTTAAATGATTCAAACTTGATTCCAGGTTTCTTCGCAAAATCCATGTGATCTTGCCAGAACATTCAGAGTGACACTCATTAGTGTTCACAGTGACGAATGGAAATCCTTCCAGTGTCAACATCAAACAGCACTGCGGTAGGTAACTCGCAAGATTCTCTATGAATCAAGCTTGTGACAAACTGGAAAGCAACAATGGTGCGATTCTTTTAGAATCAAACTTGTTCCAGGAAATCTGAATTGACGACTCTAATCAGACGGATAATTTATCCTTATGATTCACTCTTTACGTTCGCAGTCTGCTTTGAGACGGTCGATTAAAGAGAACTGGCTACTACCGCCGGGAAACCCTGTCAAGGAGGTTCTTAATCGAATCTACCTGATCACAGGTACGGTATTTTAATACCGTTTAACGGTCTTCACCGACCGGAGGTAAAACGCTACCGAGTTAGGATGAAATGTTCAAAGCCATTTTATTCGTGTCTATACATGTTGCTGCATATCAAGAAGGTGGCGTAGCTGTGATACCGATGTCGATTCAGAAGTCACAAGAGCACAAGATGGCGATAATCAAGATACCTAAGAATGTAAGAATGTAATAGGTCATCTTAGTCACAAGGAGTACAGATGAAGATCTCAAGCACTCAAAGTCAAATGACAAAGGCTCAAGATAAAGATCACGAAAGCATGAAGGAACAAAGTTGTTACAAACAAGATCAAGACCAAGATACAAGACCAAAGCAGGAAGATCTCCTCTACAAGAATGTATTCACTCAATCATCTTATGCTTTTTAAGCTTTTTAAGATGACCGATACATTGGGGGAGATTGTTAGCCCTATATTTTATATAGTCGAACAAGAATGTAATAGGTCATCTTAGTCGTTAAAAGGTCTTGTATTGTAATAGGTTAGTCGGGAAAACCGGGCTTGGACTTTAAGCTAATATTGTATAAGTTAGGGGCGTAAGCCCAAAAGTAAGCCAAGCCCGGCCCAAGATGAAGCCCACAAAGGCCTTAGAGCCGTGGGGTATATAACCCTCTTTCACATGTGAAAGAGGGTGTTGGTTCATTTCATTAAACACATAGTTTTAGTGTAAACCTTCCACTTCTCTCTCTACTTTCTCTTTCTACTTTTCTCCTCTTTATCTCTCTAAGAATCTTGTGTTATGGATTGATTGGGAACAACAAATTCTTATATGATCTTTGGAAATCTAACAAAATCATTTAGTATCTAACTAAATCTTAACAAATCTATTACTAAAGTTTTCGGCTAATATTACTAGCCAGTGTTCGAAATTACTCTCTATTATGTTTTAAACCTTTTACAATAGTTTCCAATTGAAAAATATACTTGATATTGTAATAATATCCAAATAAGTTCCAAAATCTTATACTAAGATTTTCAAATCCTTCATGACTGCTTGTTGTATCTGTTTAAGCTTATACGCTGATTGTTCTTTATACATATTTGATAACAATTATAATATATTATTATATTATATAAAAGATCCTTGTTTGATACCTATCTTAGCACATAATTTGAACATCTACTTACGAAACACCACTTATTGACGACTTATACGCTTTGCTTTTGGTAATTTTCATGTGGTATTATTTGGATAAGTTTGCATGTTTAAATGATGGGGTGGGACCCAAATCAAGGTACTTTGTGACTCTATATTTAGATGACATTTAAATATGGAACATGAGTCTCTTGATCATAAGTTAATTATGATTACGTCTTTAGATGGAATGGGACGCCTAATGGTGAAATCATAAGCCACCGGACTAGAAGTTTATTTATAAATTCGTATTAAGGTGGAATGGGACGCCCGAAGACGAAAGTTATAATTAAACGGGCTGTAAAGTCTCTTAGTAATATTTATTTTCTTACTTATTACATTTGTTTTGATGGTAAGCCTTATCGGTAATATTAAGTAGGAGGGGCTCTGAGATCTTTATTGAAACGAATTAGGACGCTTTTTTCGTTTGAGTAAAGAAATCATAGGTCACCGAACCATGAAGTTATAAATTTTTACTTTACATGGATGAGGACGCTTATCGATGTGAATAAAAATTTATAAACAAGTGGGCTTAAATATTTTGACGTGACTTATTATTGATATTATTTTATTAATCCACCTATGTAATGTATTCCTTTTTGACTCACGATTCCTCCAAAAATATCTTATCATTATTACGTCCTTATCAAGAAACCTAGTAAAAATTCGTGTTCATTTCTCTTGGATCATAACACTAGGATAAGGATTCTTGGCTTATTTTTTGATCCAAATGAGACTAATAAACTCACATAAACTTATTGAAGCTTAATAGACACAAAAATCTCTTAAGAGCTATTAAAACATTAAACAAGCCTTACCTATGCATACCGAGGCTCAATAAGGCCTATGAAGCACATTTAAATAAAACCAAGACTTAAAACGAGCTTGTCCTATTTTATCCAACCTTGTAAGCTTAATCGAACTCGAATATGATTTAATGAACCTTTTACTAGATCTTTTGGGCTAAACGTGATTTTTAGAACTATCGGGGACTTGTTTTGCCATTTTTCAAATATATTTCAAGCCCTAGGACGAGAGTTGTAAAACTCTAAGGACAAACAAGGATTTCAATGAACTTAAAACAATCCCTAGTTAATCTAACCCGAGTTAAAAACCTAAAGGTTGATTTTGCCACTTTTGAAACTAAATTTAAGCCCTAAGTTATTTTTTTAGAAAACTATACATGCCCTAAGGGCCACATTACAAAAATAGAAGAACCTAATGTGTAAATCATCAAAACATAAAAGACAAGTTACTTTGCGCATAAAAATTTACTCATCAGAGGAATACGATCAATAACTACATTTTAATTATCACCTATGAGTCTAAACTTGAGTTCACAAGATTACACGTTCAAGAAAAAGTGTCCCCAATTGTTCCCTAGACGAGTAACTTCATCTTAAGCTTTGAGGACAAAGCTAAAATAATGGGTACAGACTGTAAAACCCCTGGTTTTTTACTTTTGACACGTCATCAGTTTCATTCCCCTTATCGTTCATCTGATAATATTTTTATCGACCACTTTTTACATATAAGATCATAATATAATAACTATGTTATATTTACTTATAATACTAAAAAACTTGACAGTTTAACTATAGAACTACCATTTTTAAGTTCATTTTAATATCCATAGACATATTTTATGTGCACAATTATTATTAATTATATTACTTATTCAAAATTAATAATGACAATCTAAATTACTATAATATGAAGACGGACTATAACACCCAAACATCTCAACTTATATTAAAGTCGACACCTTATATTTCTATTGGAAACTTCCTAGTCACATTTTAAACCACATCAAATCAAATCCTTCCTAGATTGCGACTAGAACACACGAAATCTTAGCAATATCTAACATGACCAAACAAAATCAACCATTCCCTTGGTGTAACAATGTACACGTCTCACATTTGTTGATCCCAAACTCAGATCTTAAACCTTAATAGCTTGTTTAAGGGTTGTGATAGAAAGAATAAATTCAATCTAACACTAGAGAAACTTTGATAGACAAAATAACTAAACAAGATGCGGAATATAGTGTTTAGCACAAGAACAATATGATTAAAGCAAACGTTGAACTTTAATATATCAATGATATACAAATACCCTATAATGGTATTAGGGTCTATGTTAGAAATACGTTTTTACGTATATTAGAAGTATCGGTCACTCCACAATATTATTAATGTTGTAATAGCTCGTAGTTAGAGTTTCTTATTAAGTTAAGTAAGAAACCGACCCATGGGCTTGTCATGGGTCGGCCCAAGCCCAAATAAGGGCCTTGGATATAAATACCCCTTTCCACCATGGAAAGGGGTTGGTTGTTGATTTTCACTTTTCTCATTTGAATGAAATAAACACATAGTTTCTCTCTTACTTTCTCTCTCTAGTTTCTCTCTCTAGAAATCTTCAACCCACTTCATAGATTCATAGGTTATCAAGATTCTACATTTGGTATCAAGAGCTATGGGGTGATTTAAGGTAATGGTTTGTGTTGTTATTTAGTTTTTGATTGTATTAGTGTTCTTTAAGAAGATCCATCTTGATTCTTGGAGTTTTTGGTGTTTTTGTGATTGGGATTAGTAGATAAGTATTAGTTTTTACTTATTATTGTAGAAATCACAAAACTTTTTGGGTTATTTGGTAAAAATCTGGGTTTAATCTTCATTTTTTTAATCGACTGTATACTCGAACAAGCTTCTGTTTACCCAGATAAAGTTCCGAACCAAAAAGTTCCGGATCAAAAAGTTCCGGATCAACAAAAGTTCCGGATCAAAAAGTTCCGAACCAAAAGTTCCGGATCAAGGAAAGTTCCGGATCAAAGGAAAGTTCCGGATCAAGGAAAGTTCCGGATCAAGAAGTTCCGAACCAAAAGTTCTGGATCAAGGAAAGTTCCGGATCAAGGAAAGTTCCGGATCAAGAAGTTCCGAACCAAAAGTTCCGGATCAAGGAAAGTTCCGGATCAAGGAAAGTTCCGGATCAAAGGAAAGTTCCGGATCAAGGGAAAAGTTCCGGATCAAGGGAAAGTTCCGGATCAAATCTTCCGAACGAAAAGTTCCGAATCAAGGTATTCCAAGCCAAAATCTTCCGAATCAACACTTCCGAATCAACAAAAGTTCCGAATCAAGGGATATTTTACCTGTTTTTTCGACGATTTTTTTTAGAGGATTTAATCTTGGTTTCTTACAACAAAAACTCAACACAATTCACAAGCTTTACTTCACTGCTCGATCAACCGATAATCTTTGTCTCTTTGAAGTGAACAAAATGAATCCGAATTCAGTAATGCCTCAGATGACATCACTTACGGATATTTCCGTCACTACGGGAATGTATAATCGCCCTCCAATGCTCATCAAAGAAGTTTTTGAAGCATGGCAAGGCCGGATGATGTCATACCTTAAGGGAAAACCGATATATGGGAGGCTTATGGTCAAGTCAATTCTGAATGGTCCACTTGATTATGGTACCATCGTGGTTAACAATGTGACTCGACCAAGGGAGTTTGAAGAACTTACACCAGCTCAACAACTTGTTGCCGATGCAGACGAAAAGGCTCTTCAAACCATTCTCCAAGCTCTTCCACATGACATCTATCGAATGGTAAGTCAGTATACGATGGCAAAGGATTTATGGGAACGTATAAAGGTGTTGCTACAAGGTACGTCTCTTACCAAACAAGAAAGGGAATGTCAGTTGTATGATCTGTTTGATAGATTCACGTACAACCCAGGGGAAACGCTTCACGACTATTACTTCAGATTCACTACTCTCATGAATGATCTGAATGTATACAATCTCGTGATTGCTCCATTCCAGGTTAACGCCAAATTTTTGAATTCTTTACCTCAAGCTGAATGGGGTGAGTATATTACCGATGTTAAGTTAACCAGGGATTTGCATAAGTGCAATTTGGATCAACTATATGCTTTTCTTCAGCAGCATGAGAAACATGTGATCATGCATCGTTCGCCTCGAGGTATGTACCCTGATTCCTTAGCTTTGATGGCGAATCAACCAAGCTTGTCACACAACAACACTCTTTATATCTTGGGACATCAAGCCTATCATCCATCACCTTACATGACACCAACCTTCCCCCAATACTCGATTCTACCGCAACCACCCACCTCACATCAGCAACAATATCGGTTTAATGCACCTTCATCACACTATGCTTCACAACCTCACCCAGCAAGCATTGCACCTTATGCTCAGTCTTCTTATCCTTCTTATCAAGAGAATGCAGCATATCCATCAAGCTACTCTGACCACATGAGTGTTCCTTCTAGTGCTTATGTAGCTCAACAAGACCAAGCACTGTATTGTGATGATGATGAAGTCCCCATTCCTGAATTCAAACAAGGAACTGATCCAGTTGAAGTGTTACCCACTATGTCTGCTTACCTCTTAAGGACTTTAAGCAAACTAGGATTTAGAGGACCAGCTCCTACTAACAATCAGCTGAGGAATTCATCCAATTCTCGCCAACAAGCTACTATTGAGAATGGCAGGGTAATGGTTAAACATATTCAACCATATCAGGGGAGACCTACTACATCAACTACCAATGCACGCACGGTCAATCCTTCTCCAATGGTCAACACTCCTCCACGGGCTAATTCCACAGGCAAGTTGAGAATGATTACATGCTACAACTGCAAGGAAGAAGGTCACATGTCCAGGGATTGCAAGAAACCCAAGAGGAGAAGGGATGGTCAATGGTTTGCAGAGAAGATTTATCTGGTAAATGCTCAGGCACAAGGAAGGGAACTTGATGAAGAGGAGCTTGCATTTCTTACTGATCCAGGGATTGCTGAACAAGACGTTGTCACTACACAGAATGCAGCATACCAAGCAGATGATCTTGATGCTTATGATTCAGACTGCGATGAACTTCAATCTGCACAGGCAGCTCTTATGGCAACTATCTCCAGCTTAGGGCCAGAAAAAAGATCTGAGGTACTTATTAATACCACTGATAATACCACTGATGCTAGTATTCAACCACATCAAGTTGTGCAAGAGAGTGCTGATTCGAATGAGTCTTCGGTGGTGAGTCTTTCAAATGAGGAGACAATCAATGATAGTAATATCAATGTGAGTCCCTAGACTTTGAGTGAATCACAACCGGGAGCCATTTCGCATACGCATACACCTGCTCAACAAGATTTGGTCATGGTTCCTGCTACATTACTTAGCCAAATGAATGCTGCACTCTTAGAAACCATAGCTAAGAATAAGAATTTGTCTGATGAGCTTGCCTTAAGCAACGAGAAAGTTCAAACTTTGGAATTAGTGCCTTCGTCTAGTGTTCTAACAAATCCCGAATATGATCATTTTCGAAACAAACAAATGGGTCATTTGCAAGAAATTGAAAACTTAAGAGCAAATCTTTCTAACGAACTTAAAGAAAAAGAGTTAGTGGTCACTAATTTTC